>WEIV01000161.1:19534-56719 GCA_013390005.1 Calyptomena viridis
ATATGACTAGAAATTTCACTAGACAGCAAGCCAGACATAGTTCATCTGAAAATGTGAAAGGGCATGCTGATGGCCCAGGGATTTGAGCTGCAGCAAACATGCACCAAGCCTGGGCTAGATTAGTGAAGGGGCATTGATGATAAAGCACAAGAGCCCAACAAAAGAACCTTCTGGCATCAGTGGCAAACACCAACTTTTGACCTGCTGAAAGAAATCAAACTCTCTTCCAGAAGCAACAGGGAGGGCTGGGAGCAGAACTGCTGCAGCATCATACAGCAGGCTGTTCATTAGCCTCTTACACACCCACAGGTTTGGGAGCTACTTGAAGATGTGCACACAAAGTGAGATAGATGGTACATTTGCTATATTGACCCAGGCAAGGATCTATGAATAACATTTTCAAGCTTCCCCTGGAGTTGCAGTTTCAAAGCAGAAACTAATCAAGGAGCACTGGCTGTAAGACCCAAAAGAGAAACTAACAGACATCACCAAAGGGGGGTTTTCAAATATGGAAGTACTTAATCATAACTGAGGTTCAGCTTGGGTCTCATTAGTAATAACACAAACACTTTCAAGAGCAGCTAATGATCTGAAACAAGCAGTAAATCTGCATGCAAACATGATAAAAAGCTTTGCATTGAATCTGCAAGTCTGCAAGATGAACCAGAAACAGATTACTCAAGAGGAAATGTTGCAAATAGAAGAGAATCAGACTATGTGCATGTTTCTACTATCAAAATTCTAGCACTTTTGTCTGGTATGCTTTTCAGGGCTGAACAAATCAGCTCCTAAAGTGATGGAAAGAAAAATATCAGAATGAATATCAGAATCAGAAAATTCCAGTAGAGCAGAAGGGTTCTCATTTGGCCACAGATAAATGGAGGCATTAAATAAGCACTAATGTATCAAAAGAACAGAGATGCTGAAAACAAAACATATCAAATAAATTAAGAAAATTGTTTTCACAGTTTAAAACAGCATAGATTTGGTAAAAAGGACAGTGCTAAGCCAAGTTGTCATGTTCCAGAAAGAACAATTTCAAACCCCATCACTGAGGAGAGCTGAAGACAAGACTTTTAAGGAAATCAGGCTTTTGAGAGAGGGCTTTTGAGAGAAGGAAGGGAAAAGGGGCAGGCACCTGATAACCTCTGTATTGATAGCTCAGCAACATGTTGCCCCAGAGGACTCAAAACAGTGGGTTAAAAAGACTGTGCCCCCTCCTAAGACACTGAGATACATTAGACCTGCATGAAACCAAACTAAATTGGAATCCATTTATTGGATTCATTAGAGCCTACAAGCTTACTAATATTTTATTTAGAAAATATAGAAAGGGATCAAAAGTCAGACCAGTAAAGAGAGTTTTTCAGGAATGGAAACCTCCTTTTGACATGATTTCTATACTTCCATTGTTTTTTCTGCAAAATTTCATGTTCATGTAAAGCAACCCCACATTGAGTCTGGCTAGAACTTGGTATCTGTGCACAAGAGTTTCATGTCCTGCATGGCTAGATCCAGACTGAAAAAAAAGAATAAATTTTTAGTATGAAATTTGTTACAATAATGTTCAATGAACAGGTTGACCAGAGGGGTGGTAGATTCCCTGTCCCTGGAAACATTCCAGGCTAGGTTGGACAGGAGCTCTGAGCAACCTGATGTAGTTTCCAACCCCTGTGCCCATGGCAGATGAGTTACACTAGATGAGCTTTAAAGGTTCCTTCCAACCCAAACCATTCTATGATCCTTACAAAATATCCTTCCTATAAACAAAATTGCCTGATGGTCAAAAGGTACAGACAAGAAACATTTATTTTCTGTTACTTTGAGTATTACACAAGAACTGTGCTTGATAGACAAAATTCAAAAATCATGAAAAAGGGTGTTTAAAGATCTATTTCATAGATAGCTTCTGCTCTGCCTGCACATTACTCCTGGAGTCCAAGTTGCTCTTTTTAGTGCTCTGTAACAAGAATGAGTTAAGTTTATATCATTCCTTATTACTGCTGTAATCACAGTCTTGAGAGAAGATTCATATTAGCCATTTTCTGCTCTTGTTGCATCATTCGTCAAGAAAATGAGGAATAAGAATTTCAGCAACTAATATGCTCTGGGAGTTATAGGACTGTACCAGGATTATACTTTGGCTTTCCTGATAGTTAGTAGTGCTCTGTCTTACCTTTCTCTTTATCCATCTGCTTGAAAGCTGACTTATAACCAGCGATCACTTCACCTTTCCAGGGGGACCCTTCACTTCTGGATCTGACCTGGATGTGACACCTTGTAAGAAACCAATAGAGGACAGTAGATCTATTAACTGAACATAGCCCAGCCATAAATCTGTTACCAGTTCAATCCATTTTGGGAACTTGCTTCCAGCTCCCAGGTGAGTGTCTCAGTATGCATGTTGTCCATTTGCAGTGTTACAAGGAGACAGGGATGTCAGGGCATCATTTGGCTTCTGAGTGTGAATCAGGTGGATGATTGCTGTAAACACATGAGCACATTTTAGCTGAGAGAAGCTCCTATAAGCTGTCTAAGGCTGAGACAATTGGGATTGTTCAGCCTGGGAATGAAAAGACTTTGGGGTGACCTAATTGTGTCCTTTCAGTACCTGAAGGGAACTTACAGGAAAGATGGGGCAAGAATATTTACAAGAGAATACAGTAACAGGACAAGGGAGAAAAGGTTCAGACTGAAAGAGCATTAGGTTTAGATTAGATACCATGAAAAAATTCTTTACTGTGAGAGTGGTGAGGCACTGGAACTGGTTGTCTAGGGAAGCTGTTCCTGTCTCATTCCTAGAGGTGTTCTAGGCCAGGCTGGAGGGGGTTCTGAGTAACATGATGTAACACAATGAAGGTGTCCCTGCCCATAGCAGGCGGGTGGGAACTAGATGATCTTCAAGATCCCCTTCCAATCCAAACCATTCTATAACATGTGTAAATTTACGTGGGTATGGACATTCGTCCTCCATACAGAAATTTCTGAGGCATTTTTTACTTTCATTACCTTAGTTTTACTGAAAGGCCTTCTTTCAGTCTTCCCACACCCCTGTGCTTAGGGCCAAGTCAAGGGCAGTGAAGCACTGCTTGTGGTAGAAGATCATCAGGTAAACGTGTATCAAAGTGTGAGAGCAGGAAGGATGCATTCAAGGGTGCTCGTTGATGTATTAAGAATCTGTTGTCTGCATCTTTGAAAGAACATGATGACTGGGGAGGCTTGTGATGACTTGAACAAGAGATACATCATATGTATCTTCAAGGATGGCAAGAAAGTGTTAGATGGAGTCTTACCCAGCTGGAGAAATGAGCTGGCAGAAATTTCCCAGAGTTCAGCAAATGCTAAGCCCTGTACATGAGAAGGAATAATGTGCACAGTGGCACAGGCTAGAGGCCAGCCAGCTTGAAAGCAGCTCCACAGCTAAGGACTATGGGTGCTGGTGGAAAAATTGAGGATAAATGAGCAGTGCACCACTGCAGCAAATAAAAACAACAAAATACTGGGCAAAAGCACAGACAGTAAGTCAGGGAAAGCGATTTTTTCATCTTTATTTGGCACTTGCAACACAGCATATGGAGTACAGTGTCTCACTTGGGGCTCTCATATACAAGAGGGACACAAACATAGCAGAGAGAGTACAGCAGACAGCCCAGCACAAGGTTCCAGGGCCTGAATAACATAAGTACCATGAGAGGCTGAAAAAGGTGGTTTGGTTAAGTCTGGCAAAGAGAGAGGGTCTGAGGATCTTTTTCTGTCTTTAACTACCTGATGGAGTCGTTATAGACAGAAGACACATAAAATCTTTTCTCAGAGGTGAAGAGCGATAGAAGGGGTAAGAGATGCTAACTAGCACAAGGAAAGGTCCTATTAAATATACGTAAAAACTTGTCTTCGTGAGGGTAGTCAAGCCTGAAATCAGTGTCCTCAGAAGAAGGAGAATTTCCATCCTTGAAGATATTCACAACCCAGCTGGAAAAGGCCCCAAGAAACATCACCTAACACTGGAGTCAACACTGCTTTAAGTAAGGACTTGGACCAGAGAGTGCTCTTCCAACCTCACTCACTCCATCACTTTGTGATATGAGAGTAAGTTCAACATTATCCTGTTTCTTCACTGCCTTTTTCTTTAGCCTTGCAAGGTTATTTGTGTTGATGTCTCAAAGGCACCCTCCTCAGGGAGCCTTCTTCCGTGTCTCTACATCTTTTGAAGTATTCTAATGCTGCCAATAATTACATTCTACCTTTGTATTATGTATGGAAAGTGACACATTGTTGAATATGAAAAATAAAGTCGCTTGCAATGTACATTCTAACAATAGGGAAGCTTAAAGTGGAATTAATGATGATGAAGCCACAATGAATTGAGAAAAGGGTAATGAGCTCCCTGTAGCCTCCACTGTGGTGCCCACGTTCCATTATCTGCTAAAAACGCTGTCTTCAAAAATCTAGATTAAAACAATAAGTGAACTGAAACTAATGAAAACATCATCTTAATTAACATAATAGGGAGAAACAGTTGGAAACCACTGCTGAATGGCAATGAACAGCAGCCATATATGCAAACAGATGTATGGATAGATGTTGCAGACAATTCTTTTCTGTAATTAACTTCTTGCATGGGGTAGGATTCCAGGAAAGTATTTATACCTCTTCCTTCTAGATATACTTTAGTATTTCAAATTAGATGTTCCAAAATATTCACAGCAAAACATTCATGTCAAAAAGGTAGTAGACAGATGAAGTTTTCAGGTTTCATATAGTCCAGATTCCAGTGGAAATTTTACAAAGCCTTTGGATGTATTCATACAACTTTATGGCTTTCAGTCAAATTCTCAAGTTCCTGCAGGACTTCCAACAGCTGCCTCCCACACAGACAATATCAGAGGAGAATGAAAAACAGGGAAGTCTCTCTCCTGCTCCAAGACACTTCTTGCATACTAAATTGACTCACAAATTGTATCACAGGGAAATTTTATAATGAGACGTATTGCCATCCTGTTTCACATTCATCGTTTTAGAACAGCAGGATGTCTCTAGAGCTCTGCTGAACTGAGCAGTTGGGGTTTAGCCATTGTCTGGGTCCTCAAGGAACAGTTATTTACAGAAGAGGAGAGAAGGCTAAACGTTATCAGTACCTCGGAGTCTTTGCTCAAAAAAAAAAAGTTCTTCTTTTCCCCCGCTTATTTTGCTGCTGTATGTTTAACTAATTTAGATTATTGTCCAGTTCCTAAGGCAGACTAATAAAACTTCTATTTCCAAACACATTTAAGAATTTTTTAAGATTTTTTTTTTCTTTAAGTGACTAATTTCAGAAAAAACAGTCTGTATTGAGTAAAAGCTGACAGAAGACAGGTTTTATTTGTGGCACCACTGCCACAAATACCACAAATGGCACTTCTGACTTCAGGATTCAAAGTGGCTCAGGGCACAGGCAGGACCAGCTACAATTTGAGGGAACTTGACCCTACAAACACATCCTCACGTTGTTCCTTCAGCAGTGAAACCACTGTCCCAGTTCAAAGCCTTGACAGAGATACACAAGTTCCCATAAGACAGCTGTTTCTTCTCCCTCACACTTTTCCTGAGCTGTACTGGGAAAGGCAGAGAAGGTATTGGGATGAACTGTGCAAAAATCACTGTCTAGCAGAGCATTTGCCTCCTTTACCATTCCCTTTGAATCCTCCTGCAGTAACTGCTGTCCAGGATTTTCTCCTGAGGGTAAACTCAGGATTAAGAACACTGATGTTGCCCATCACCACAATATTGTATGGCCCACAGTACTGTGGTCCTTATTGTTATGCCAGGTCAGTCTTGATATTCCTGCCCTTGCTCCAAAGCTCTAAAGCTGTGTTAGCTCTTGTTCACTGGGCAGCTACTGTGAGGTTGACTAGAAGGTGCAGCAAAATAAAACACCACAAATAACAAGGAAAGGTGAAAAGATGACTGGCAGGCCTTCTTCATATTTCCCCCACATTTATAAAAAAATTCAGGCTTCTTTAGCTTTCCCTGGCCTGCAGTAATCACAGGAGGCCAAAACTTGCTCTTCTGACCCAAATCCATTTTTGCTGTCTGGATGGTGAAGGCTCAATGGCGCTATAAGGCACAGGCAGCCTCCTTAAGCTAGAGCTCCATAGCAGCAAAACAATAGAAAGGAAAACACGTGGTGTAAATGTCATGGCTAAGCTTTGCAAACGAAGATATGGGAAGGGCTCTACCCACACTTGCTACAAGCGCACTGATGGCTAAAAAGGCCAATGTGGGACAGACAAATCCAGGAACAAAAGACACAGCTGAAAGTCTCCTTAGGTGGTATTGACGAGGCGCGGTTCTTTCTGCCATGTCTTTTCTCCTCAAGGCTAATTCTACATGAGTTTTCAAAGGAGGCAGCAGCATTGTAGGTGGTGTGTCTCCATGATTCCCGATTTGAGGCCAGAGTGGACCACTGATGGTGGTCAATATGGCCAAGACTGAGCTGTTGGTTCAAGGAGTCCTTGTATCTCCTATTTGGGGCTCCCCTATTGCGGCAGCCAGTGGCGAGTTCACCATAGAGCACAATCTTAGGGAGGGGGGGATCCTCCATCCTGGAAACGTGCCCTGCCCAGCGCAGTTGTGTTCTCAGCAGCATGGCCTCAATACTGGTGACCTCTACCCCTTCGAGGACGGTAACGTTGGTCACATAGTCAGTCCAGTGGATGTTTAGGATTGTACGGAGGCAGCACTGATGGAAACGTTCGAGAAGTCGTAGATGATATAGATGACCCATTATTCAGACCCGTATAAAAGAGTAGACAGTACAATGGCTTTATAAACACTAATCTTAGTGCTTTTCTTCAGGTGTTTATTGCTCCATACCCTTTTATAAAGCTTTCCGAAAGCTCTGTACACTTTTGCTAGCCTGTTATCTATCTCTTTATCAATCCTACCATCTGAGGAGATGATACTTCCTAGGTAGTTAAACTGCTGAACTGATTTAAGCTCTGATTTACCTATGGTGAGGTGAGGAGGATGGTAAGGTTCTTGAGGTGCAGGTTAGTAAAGAACTTCTGTCTTCCTTAAGTGTAATTCCATGACAACTGGCCATGTGCTGTCTCTCTGTCATAGTCCTGGGGACTGCACTGTGCATCGAGCATCTTCCTCCATTTGGACACCTGCTTTAAATGACTGAGATGTGCTAATCTCCCCCCACGAAACACAAAATACTCTATAGGATAAAAACAGCCAGAGGGCACTTTCACAGCAGCTTTTCTCATAGCCCATAGTACTTACATGTGGATTTGCACAGCCCAGGGGGAGCCTGGGTAGTGCTGGCTCGGCCGCTCACCCAGGGTGCTGTATTAGGATATGTAAACCATAAAATGAAAGAATATAGAATCATTAAGGCTGGAAAAGACCTCTAAGATCATTGAGTCCAAATATTAACCCAGCACCATGTTCACTATGGGTTCATGCTGGGTCCATGCATGGGATGGGATTGGTGATAATCAACATATTACACCAGTCAATATATTACACCAGGTAATATATCCAAGGTATGTCCCCCTGCTCAAAGGCAGGATACACTCACATTAATATGGGTACTTTTATTTCAGGTGCAGATCAAGACCAAAACAAGCTCATAACCATCTACAGAAGACTTAATATATCTGTATTCTGCCTCCTTTTGCAAAGGTTGTATCCCTACTTCATATTTCATGCAGCTCCTTGGAACACTTTTAGGGTCCAACTCACCTGACCTATTGACCAAAAGGAGCACAGGCTGTCTGGGTTTAGCTGGAAATGACCTGATAACAGACATCAAGAGCTGAACAAGATGAGGTCACCCATAATAACTGTACAGTAAACTGAACCTAGGAAGAATGATCTCAACCCTGTGATAAGCTGATCTGACACTGAACAGATGGAGCAGACCCTCTGCTGGGGCTGTCTGAAACAGTTGTGTTGACTTCTATGGAGCTGCACTGTGGAGCATCACTACTTTAATCAATTAAAGACCTGGCTTTACAAAAACCATTTCTAGAGTCCACTTTGCAACAAAGATCTCAATTAAAATGAAAAATTACAATACATTTTTTTGCTGTTCTTTGCTTCCCCTCAACAAAACACTTGCAGATATAATGAACAAGATAACAAAGTATAACACGAGCTCTAGGTGGTAGGTCATGTATTGACAGAATGTAGGCTTTCTAAAAAAAAATAAATTGTGATATACTACAGCTACTGTTGTATGCATCAGCACATAAAATACGACCCAAATTCCATCTTCAAAGCTATTACAAGAAATATTTTTTGTACTGAGGGTTCATAAAGTGCTCTAGCAAGTTATTACATTTATAGTCCACTTTTTTCCCATCTTTAAGATTTATCTTCAGTTTTTACTCAAAAATCTGGGGCCAGAAAAAATCCCATTTGAGCTTGAAAAAATCTCTTTTACTCATTTCCTTTCACTTTGTTAAGTCAGCCTTGGTACCCAGCTTAGAGGTACTTACTCCAGAAATGCATAGTCACTATACAGTCACAATTCCTTACAGCAAAGAACTAATATTTTATGAATCATTATCATAAAATAGAGTTTAGAATAGACTTTAATATTGCTATTTCACAGCTGTATTGCAGCAATCTATCTGCCTTCATGAAACACCAGCAAATCCCTTATCACCCTTAGTACTCATTGGTCTTTTATTTCTGTTTTCAGATTGATGTGCTAACAACAAAGAGAAATTATGAGGAAATACATTTGCTTATTGCCCAGAGAAAGGAAGAAACTTGATAGCTCCCTGAACTCTATTACTGAGATCATTTCCTTGGAGTGTGTTGTGCTGGAGTGCTTCTAAAAAAGGGGAGACTAGTAGGACTAAATCCAGAAGTAAACCCCAAGTTACTTCTCTCTGGAGAAGC
Source organism: Calyptomena viridis (assembly GCA_013390005.1). NCBI lineage: Eukaryota > Metazoa > Chordata > Aves > Passeriformes > Eurylaimidae > Calyptomena > Calyptomena viridis. The sequence goes on from WEIV01000161.1 coordinate 28,430, forward strand.
CTGTTTCACTTGGGCAGTGTATCCCCAGCTTAGGCTGAAGCAGCAGATCATCACTTGCTGCAGAGCAAAGGTCATAGAGACTTGTTGGTACTCAAGCAATGCTGAGAAAAGAATGTCTTGCAGTCATTACAAGTTCATTTTTCTTACTTAATTTCATTTCAAATCCTTTCATTCCTGTGGCCTTGAGTCTCACCATGTCTTCTGGCAGGGATGCCTCTCACTGTCACTAGCAGTGATGATCCAAGGTGACAGTGGAAAGCTGGCTTTCACTCCTGTGCAGAAGTCTCCTCCACAAGAACATGACATACACTCCTAGCAAGAAGACGACAAGTAATCTTCCAAGCTAAAGGTTGCAGCTGGATCATAGCCAAGAGTGGAGCAATTCTGTGTGAAATTGTCAAATCCCACTTGGTTTCCACATTTTTCTGTTGCAGTAAGTTCCATGGCTTTATCATACATTTGGTGGGTGTAAAAAGGTGTTTTAACTTTGCTGCCTCATAATACCAGAATAAGGAGCATACAATGAAATAATCAGGAATGTGGACTTGTTGCCTACTGGCTTCCTTTGAGTCTGAGTCTGCTACTTCATCAGCTTTTAGGGCTTGGCTGGAGTACAATGAAGAGTGGAAAGCAAAACATTTTTGGAGACTTTTCTATCTCCAAGCATGTACCACTCACTTCGAAAAGTCAATTTCCTTGAAATTTCTCAGATTAACAGGCAAGAGGAGAGAGTGAAAAGAAAAATGTAATAATTTAACTTATAGTACCAGTGAAGCTTATAAGGCAAAGTATCAAATTATCAAGCCAAAAAGAATATATATACATCTCCTCTCTATAATTCAGGTTAACAACAGTCTGTCTGGCATGCCTGTATAACTGCGAAATCTAAAAACAAGAATATCCCATGGGAATATAGGACTGCCTCTTCGTGAGACCATGGAGACACCATGACTGGAGATCAGTCCATTACATTTCTGTCATCATTCTTACAGTGCAGAGGTCAGGAGAGGGTACACAAAGGATAAGAAAAAGTAATTCAAGGTCCATAAAATCAGCTTCCCAGCAAGAGGTTTAAAAACGCTCAGTTTGGCTTAAGTGATGAATTAGCCTATAAGTACTTACTCAAAGGAAAAGATTTTTCTAGCTTATCAGGATCTTTAGGTTATCAGACAAAGGTATAACACGGCCCAATGTCAAAATAAAAAAATTTCGTCAAGATCTAAAAGAAAATTTTTAGGAGAGAATAATTAATCACTACAGGATGCTTACAAATTACTAAAAGGCACCAGTCATCCCTTCCAACTACAAAATCTTTCTAAAATATATGTCTGGGAAAAGTAATGTTCATTTAGGGAGACTTAATGGGACACAGGTTGGCCTAAATCTCAATATACATTTACAGGCACTTCTTTTCTCTGTGTTTCTGCAGAGGAAAATAATGCTGTGTTCAGAAAGCACTACAGGAATTGGTTTCCAAGTAGTTCCTCACAGCAGGAACCATGTCTTCTTTGGTTTTGACTTGGCATTTCTACAAAGCAGACAGGCATTAGCCATCAGCTGAGATTTCAACACAGGAAGGTATTGCCTGCTTCAAAGTCCATTAAGAGAGACAGCACAGTGAAAGGGACACATATAACTCTGTGCCCTCACTTGGGTTCATCAGAGAGTGTAAAATTGGGGAGCAAGTCCTTTCTGTTTTCATAGTCAGCATTCTTAGATGGGCAAACATTGGTATTTTATTTTTGACCTACACACAAGAGCAACCAACTTCTTCCCACTCTCTGCCAGTACCCAAACTCTGCCAAGCTGTTTTTGGGATTTCCCTATTCAGAACAAGTACCTAAATTAAAGTGAGGAGGCAAGCCTACAGGTGGCCTCTGGCTGCTTAAAAAGCTGGACTTCTCTCCAATAATTTCCAAAATGCAAATTACATTCTTTTTACACAATTTATAAATAAATTGTTCGTGCTTTATAATTCTATAAGGAATAATTCTATAGGAATTACAAAATAAGTTTCTGTGAAAAGGGTAGATATTATTTAATTTTGTTGCAAAGTTGCATTTCCCATTGTTTGCTTAGAATGAAACTGTCTTAACACAGTAATGTAAAACAAGAATAAGCCTTGTTCTCTACATCATCTGACATGCCAAGATGGTTTCCAATGCACATCCAAGGATGACTGATACTGACAGGACATTTGTAATTCAGAAAGTGTTGAGAGTTACTGACACTTTACACTAAAATACAAGCAGAGATTTTTGTAGAGAATCTTCCATCCATTTCCCTAAACTACAAAACTGTGATCAATTTTCAAAAGATTTGGATCATGAGTCCTGCTCCAATCATTTTTCTAAGGTTGATTTGAGACAAAAAGGGGTTGGTCAATTCCACTGCCTTTGTGCATCCTCTGAACATTAGAACTGCTCAGAGAGTTTCAGCGAAAATTTGAAGGAAGGAATTGAAGTCTTAGATGCATTTAGTCCCTAAAAGTTTTGTGAAGAGGTTCCAATGCAGAGGAGAGAAACTTAAATTAGTTCAGCATGACTTTAATTATGGAGTTAGACATCAGAGAATCCCCCCGAGTGCAGACTGTTACAAATGCTATTAGAAATACAGGAAAAGTTTCAGTCAGACCCTGCACTTTATTTGATGGAGAATAATCCAACCACATAATATAAAGCCACAGGAAACTAAGATTTCAGCTCCGTCAGCCACAGAGCAAACTGTGGTATTTTAAAAACTGCTTGGATCTCACTTCTGCACCTCTTCTCAATGCTTGTGGGCTCAGCAATAGCAAATCGACTCACTTTCACTCATAAGCCAATTTCACTAATATTTAGAGTTTGCAGTCTAGAACACAAGAAGGGTATTCATGAGCAAGATCTTTAATGGATTATATACTCAGAAAAAGCAGCTTAGACTCATTCAGAGGCTACTATTGTCAATGCAAGAGGCATCAACCAGTTTCAAAAGGATTGGTTAGAGCCTAGGGGATTTTTATTATAGCCTTAGAAAATATATTTGAAGATTTGAAGAAAGACAAGGATCACAATTCGCACACAAGATAATGATTCAAAAAGTGTTGAGTACTGCACAAAAGGTAGAAGGGTGTCAGAAGCAAGAGAAAGATAAAAAGAGAAAGTGGTGAGGTAGGAGGAGAGGCAGGCAAGCTCAGAACAATGTGCAATCTCAGAATAACAGGCAAATGATAAAAAAAATCTACTAAAACACATCAAATGAAGAAAAGGACATCAAACAGACTGGCAAAGACTGTGACCTGTCTAAGAAATGGTGCAAAACTACCAAAAAATTCTGCTGAATTTAGCAAACATGAAAGCAGCTCTCTAGTAAAGGTGCAGCAAATTGGTTGAAGCTATTTTGCCTGAGGCTGTTTTCACCATCATATTTATGTGTATTCTGTAGCCCTATTTCACAAGTCAAGCTTCATTTTTCATCTCCTCCAAGACATCAATTGTCAATTGATTTCTTCATTTCAGGATACATTGGCCTCAGTCTGAGCACAAAGGGGATTAAGATGGCCATCAATTTAGCAACAGTGGATTAAAGTCAGTGTTGACACGCTCAGAGCTACTCAGTGAGGAAAAGGACCACAACATGGTACACCAAGCCTGCACTGAGGACACATCTACAGAGCTGCAGCTTAAACTGACAACCAGAGGAATGACTAGATGGTCAAAGTGTTAGTTCCAGTTGAAAAGTATTGTTTCTGTGGAATCCAGAGCTTCAGTAAGTACATTTCAGTTTTCTCAAAAAACACAGAATCTCACCCAGCTATAAGCAATCTAAATTAAAGGAAAGATGAATAACATTAACTCATCTTCTTCTAACTACATGTTTTGCTGTGTATTTGACTTTTCAGTGGAATTCTTCTTCCACTTCCTCAAGCAAAGTCCCCGTGACTGTTTATTTTTGTCCTTCATTAGTTGAGGTGCTGTTCTTCATCCTGTGATTTGGAATCACTTCAGCAAAGCCAAGCCCTCAATTTATTAAGGGAAATAATTTTGGATCCATGTATGTAGCTGGAATTGAAGCTTTGCCCACTGATTATTAACAGAAGATGTGCACATGTTTCTTTAAACCTTTAAGGATTCAGAGTCAGATACAAGTCTTCTTAAGCTATGCTTCATGTATTTTGACAGAAACTCCCTCATTTGTACTACTTCTCCTTCTTGCTGCATCACAAGATCAGAGTTTTATACACATTATTCAGACTGTGACAAGAGTTTAAAACCAGGCTCCATTTAATGTACAAGGGAAGCAAAGGTCTGAGCATATGAACTGAGCAAAGTTTGGGCAGGAGATGTGACACTGACCATTTGCTCAATGTGATTTAAATGGCAAAAGCAGAGGATCCATACACTCAGGGAACAGTTCTGTGCCTGCCTGTGACAGACAAGGTTTCCAATATGTTTTTTTTAGTTGACTAAATAAGTTGTCATGATACAACACCCACAGACAAAACCCTTCATACCTGAGGGGTTTAACTTGATTGACAAGAGCTCAATTCCAACCATCCCATTCAACAAACAAGGATTGGGTTAACACTAGGTTAAACCCAGGATTAACACAGACCTCAAAATCAGCCTTAGATTGCCCAACCTTTGCTTTTGTTGATATTGTTAACACAGAAACATATCGAATGTTATTAGGTAATAAAAGCCAAAGCATTCCACAGTTAGACCATATTCCAAAGAGTTGCTATCTAGGAAAACCTACGCCAGTGTTTGTTGTTCCATTAGAGGATAACGGGACATTCAATATCAAAATCCTCTCATTGATCTGAATGCAATTTAAACTTGACTCAGAATGAAAGAAAAAGCAGTTGCATTTAATACATTATCCATTACATCAAAATATTCTATGATATATGGCTGATCTTTCCTTGTTATCAGTGCCATGGAAAGTATCTACTACAACAATACTTAAGATTAAAAAATAAACTATAAATTTAATTTATAGAGAGCCTGAGACTGCCCGTTTCTTCAGCACTGTTTGTTCTGTATCCATTACCAGACAAACAACACATGGAGAAAACCACCAGAGCACAAATCCTCAGGAGAGAAAGCAGTTCTCCTTCCTTTCAATCCTCCCAGTTAACTGGAACCAAAAGGAGGCTCACAATTACCATATCTAACTTGCACACCACATCTTTCTAATCACTTTTACCCATCCATTTTTCTAGTTAGAACATTGCAAGGCTTGACTTGCTGATGAGACTATTTGTAACCTGCACCTGTGTTCTGCAAGTGTTTGTGTTTAATCCCCTCTTTCATTTCTCAGCATCTTTAATTAATATCTACTTGCAAATCCTGAACACTACATTAATTCTATGACTTTCTGTGTCTTCATGGAGCTCTAGTGATCAGAAACATCCCATTCTGCTAATGTTTTATTAATACCACTTGTTGTTTCTATCACACTCTATTAGTAGTACGGAACCATAACCAGCAAACAGGATAATACATGTGATCATACAGATTCTTCTTTGCTCCCTCTCAGCTTTTGCAATCTCTTCTGGTGTTTGTACAGCAGAAATCCAAAAACATTTCTCCAATACTGTTCTGCAGATACAGCGTTGTGATGCTGACTTTTCTCTGTTCACTCTTCCCAGTATTAATAGGCAGGTAAAAAATTCAATCAATAAACTTATCCAACTCAGTGTAAAATAAACACACACACTCACCCACCTCTCCAGTCTACTTACGTGGCTCAAAGCTGGAGTAGCAAACACATAAGATTAATGTTTCTTGTAAACACAAGCTTGTGTTACAAAACAAATCCTAACTTCCAAAGGCTAAATCCTGTGGAACAGTACAGTTATTTTGCTAATTTACTAAGAGAATGATGGTACCACTGTTCTTAGAAAATCCCTACTAGTGACCAGAGCAAACAAAGCAGAATATTCTTTCAGAAGTTTTTTTTTTCCACCTGTACTTACATATGGCATCAATGAAATAATTTAGTACTTCTGGTATGGCTGATAAACTACTTTTGTTTGTCTCTCTTCATAATTTTGCAAGAAAATATATGATTGTGATATGTTTCAAAGCAAGGAGATCATCTCTTGTCATCTCTTACCTGTGAAGTTTCAACTCATCCTGGAAAATCTGGAGATAGGAAGGCAAAAGGTTGTTAGCAAAAGGTTTATTTCTGATGAATGCAACATTTCCTACTGCAGTGAATATATTGCTCATGTTAACAGTATTCTACACTTCTGGTTTTATTCTTGACTTTATGCATAATAACTGCTGGGACAGGGAACTTCTGCAGTATTCATGTGAGCAACGGTAGGAATCCTTCCACCCATCTTCTTGAAGTTATGTTCCACTTGTCCATACTCCTCTAATATATTGCACTTACCCAACACTTCATTAGAGCTTGTATTTTCAAGTACACATTTTATTTCTGAGATAAGTACTGCAGCTCACATGTCATTGATCAACTTGCAGCCCATCTCAGTTTCCATGAAGTTCCCTCATTAGAATCTTAATGCCCAGGGGTTTTTATTACATTCAAAAGTGGTTTTACCAGAAAACCACTTCAATAGTTCTGAGAATTTTGAATCTGTAGTATTTCCTTCTTAACAAAACTTTGGTGGCATTGAGAGATGGAAAAGGCTGTGGATCCAGGAAGAATATTCTATTAGATTGCATCCACTGCTTACATTAAACTGGCAGTTAACATTCTTGAAGTACCAATTGTGCCTTGCTAGGAAGGGAACACTACTGACTCCTTCTTCAGTGTCTATCTCTTCAGATGACATGTGTATGTAATCTAAAACTATTAAACTATACATTGTGGGCAGCAAGACAAGTTTACTGACACTTTTTAAATGAGACTAAAAATAGCAGATGTATAAATGACAAAGGACACAGCCTAGGTGACTATCCTGAAAAAGCTACTCATCTGGTAATTTTATCACATATAAAATGTTGGACTTCAGGAACAACTGAAGTATATCCTTGCAACACTTTATTGCTCAATATCAAGCCCACTACTTTTAATTTTAGACAAAAATCATACATTTATGCCACACTTTTAAGAACAATGGATCACAAACTGCACTAGAATCTTCAAACTGATGAAATTTCAAACACTCCTAACATGCAAAAACAACAAAAAAAAATCTTCTTTGAAACAATTTCTTAGAATAGCTTTAGCCCGGACAGAAAAAAAGAGTAGTGCATAACCATTACCATAGGCACACACTTTTTTACTTTCCAAAAAGGATTTCAACAAGGAATGACAGCCCATGGTGAGTACCAATCACACAGTTCCTGGGGAGCCCTAAGCCGACACAGAAGGAGCACAAGCAAATGAAGTGAACTTGAGCTAAACTCAAATCAGTGGAGTATTTATGTATTTACAGTTGGCTGCATTAGAGCCTTAAAGAGCTTATGACCAATACCAGAGGTGTTACCATCCCATCAGCATGGCAAGACATAAGCCCTGAAAGAAGGAAAAGATTTGCATTTTCTTAAATGAGTGGAGATATGATTTTCCATGGATCGGTGAGGAAAGCAATGATTGCCTTAAGGCTTACTGCACTTTAGGCAGGCAGAGTTTCTCAGTTGCTCAGGGTGGAATGTCAGAAGGCAGCATGCAAATGGGGCAGATGATAAAAATTCCTATAGGTTTTGACAGTGAAACTGTTGAAACACTTTGGTGCCAAGGTCCTTGGAGTAAACAGAAAATGACAAGATTACAGAAGGGATAGAAGTGCCCTTTAGCATTACCCATGATACCCCAGAGCAACTGCACAGGTTGTGTGAATCTTGGAGGACATAACATGGAGATAACAAGATGCATCTTCACAGCTTTATGCATGGCCAAAATCTATGAGCTTTTCCTCCATATATCTTAAACATATATATAGACCACATCCAATGGAAAGAAAACAATACATGAAAAGGCTGAAAATAGCTTGTATTTTCTCTGTTGCCACATATCCTTGAAGTCACATATATACAAAATGCCTCCCAAAACTGCTCATTTCTTTGTGCTTCAAAGGGAAATAATCCACTGTCCGATGATCTGCCAGGCAGCAGTGAAACTTCATTTTGAATAGTTGCAGGTGTAAAAAGGTTACTGCAGTCAAATCAATGGCTGAGACTTTGAAAATGCAACCTCATTTGGAGCTGCTATTTTTAATATGTCTAATGTTCAAAGGAAAACAAGAATAAATATTCGCTTCCAGTCAAGCACTTCATTCCCATACAGTGTCACACAGCAGAGAACCATTAGAAAAATATCCTTTGATCTGGAAGTTTATGTAACGTAAGTTTTCACTCACTTGTCATGTGCCAAGGGAATTTCAAAATTACAGGAAATCCATTTGCCATCCTTCAGCACAGCAAAACATTCAAGTACACCCACACAGATAAATGTATATGGAAAGGATCTCAAGTATTTTCCAAAAATTACCACTTTCTTTATAGACAAGGTGAGGGTTACTTTTTCTTCATGATGGCAAAGGTGGTGAAAAGACACCTTTGACTGAATAATAATCATGTGCTAAAATTGCAAGCTAAAAATTTCAAGGTGCTATCTTAAAAGTATAATGGTCTTATCTGGTATGTGCTCAAGTCTGTGACATAAAGAATTCAGTGAAGTGCAAGTTATAACAAAATAAAACTACAGAAAAAATATTTAGTCAGATGTGTAACCAACTTCTCTAAAAACATCTCAGAGCAAAAAAAATCTCAAAAACAATTTCATTCTATGATATACGTTGGCTCTTGGACACCCAATTTCATAGCAAATAAGATAAACTTACCCTGAATCAGTCTTTTTCTGTGGGGAAAATTGTTAACTTTTAAGGTCCCAAACACTGACAGGCCAAACTTAATAAAAGGTTGGATCTGAACACTTTTTGTTAGAAAAACCTTGTACATAGTGGCTCAGTACAATGAGTACACACAAACTTCAGAACCTGCAACATCAGGTTTCTCAACTTTTTTAAAATGTGGAATTTATTTCATCCTTTCCTATCTCCAATGCAGCCACAGAAAGAATATTTTTCTCTGTGAAAGGATTTGGGCAGATGCAGCAGCTTGCTGAATACGGATTCTGCTAAGACTGAACTTCTATTAAAATTGTCGGTGGAACAGGTATGGATTTTTATGACTAGGTTTATGAAAACAAAATGTACTGAAATGTACTGAAATATATAAAAAGTGATAACGTGCAGCATTTTCAACAATAAGCTGCGGTTTGTGATGACTGACAGTACATTTCAAAGCAGCAGAAATATACATTTGAGATAAAAAAACCCATGTGACTTGCCAAGAGAAATCCTGTTATCCTGGAAAATTGTCTAAAATAAGGCCTTTTCTCTGCTCATTTCTGTGCAACTTTTTTGTCCTGGCTTGGACTTCTTCCTCATGGCTTGGATCTGGTGACAAAGGCCAGTTAGTCCCCAAATGTCACAGGCTGCATTTTGGAGGACACATCAGACCAGGCTCCATCCCCTGGAGCTGCACACAGAGCCTGCAGTGCTTCCCAAAGCCTTAGCATCTGGCACCACAACTTTGCTAAATGAGCATTTTCAAAAGAAAACCTCATTTTCCAATAAAGCTTCTCAGATAACACCAGCTCCTCTTACAAATCTAATCTACCTCTGCTCTAAAATGTAACATTTATGGTTCACTAGATCCACAAATTAACTACCCATGTAACATTTGCTCTACATTTTTTCCTTAACATGCTGCTGAAAATGAATAAAATCTACAGTTTAGAAACATTGCACCTCACTAAGACATCTCTAAAAAGCCCAGTTTAGAGATAACAAAAGAGCCTTGAAATTATCTGATGATCTCTATTTTGTGGGTTTAATTTAATTTTTCTGCTGAAGCCAAAAGCAGAGCACTTGGAGAAGCAACATTCACTGTCTTAACACCACGTTCAAACAAATCACATGTGTATTTTCATCCTATGGAAATGGTTGTGACTTACAGGAATAAGCACAATTATGTATTTATTTTGTGTATCATTAAAGCCAGGAAGACTGTCATATAAGAAATGTTTAGATATAAGAGTGACCTGTAGGGAACTGAATCTATAGAGAGGTTTTATAAAAAGATCACTGTAAATGAAACCTGTTTCAGATGCATTCAAAATAGGATGGTAAGCAATGCTCCTAGAGAGCTTCCACGGCTTTGTATGGCTTTTGAAAGATTACAGACTCCTAAAAAACTGTGTCATAAAAGTCCCACTATCAACTCTGGATGATGGTTTTATAGGCTTAGTGGTTATCCTACTCTTAATTATAAATAAACTCTTTTTTTTTTTTTAATAGAGCTTAGCTTTTCTATATTATCCACATTAGCAGAAGATGCGGGTTTGTCTAATTTGTGTCTTTTGTTGAAACAAAAACAGCACTTTTATCTTCTAGTAAATTTTCCTGAAGGTTTTCAGTGCTGCCTGGCAGACTCAGACATAAAGTGTAGCAGAAATAGAATTTAATTCCAATAATGAAATTCCAATTTTATACTGTGATGAGATTAAGAAAGCCAGGTAACATTATAGGCTAAATTATGGGTATGTAAAACTGCAGCATGCAAAACATTAGGCTACTATTTTATTACTCAATTACGTATTAATATGGAATTAAAAGACATCATGGTGCGATTTTATTGCTAACCACATCTGTTTGCATTTTTTTATAGCCAACCACTGAGTCCTTTCATAAGAAATTTCCTTTTAAAGTCTGAATTACCATGCCAAGAGGAAAGCTTTAAGAATCCAACAATCAATGTGGCTAATCAAAAATGTTTAATAAAGGCCTTATACTGGAAAATAGTGTTCATTCAAAGCATTCTCTTAGGATAATTTCAAACTTTAAACTAAAAGCTCAAGCCAAGGTGGATTAAAGGCAACGGGGGAAGAAAGATAAATACCGTAAAATCTGCCCAGAAATACAGGTTTTAAGGTGGTCCAGCAGTTTCTAGTGCAGATTTTGGTGCTGGTTTTTCTGTCCTGGTAGTTGAGCCAGGTCCCAGACTGGGCTGCCCATTCCATCATGTGCTGCAGCTAATGAATCCACTACAGCTTCAAGACCATGGCTCACCCAGCCCAGTCATAAGAAAAGTGTTTACAGCTCACGTCCAGTACAATTCCTACATGTCATAGCATTCTTAGTTTACTTTTTCCCATTTGCAGCCAAAGCACAGAGAAGGTGGGAGGAGGTGGATTTGTTCTAATTAATGCAGACACGGCAAATGTGAAAAAACCTCACGGTCTCGTCTAACTCCTGATGTTTGTGTCTGCATTAGGGTATTTTCTTTGGTTTGAAGCAGCATGGAGGTTTAAAAGTGAATCCCCAAATGATTCTGACTTCCAATGCATTGTTTTGATCTGCAGCAGTATTGGCATGGGTTAACCAAATTTCCTCTGGAAGAAACTACGACAGAAGTTCTTCTCCACGTGTTTACCAAATGCAGTCCAAATCCCACTTCCAAATGGGTGTAGGAATACAAACCACAGGCAGGTCCTTTGGGCAGCTTCAAGCTACATATAAGGTGGAAACACACTCACTCCAGAGCACCAGGTTAAGCTTGGTTTGAAATAAAACCAATCGTAGTATGCAGCTATAGGGGATGCTCAGCATCAGCTCCTCTGAGTTGTCTTTCCCAATGCAGACACAGTCAGTTCTTGTCAAATATAACTCATTTAGGCCAATAATAACCAGGCCTGTATGTGGTAGCACAGGTGTGTGCAGAAAGAACCATAGTCAAGGCTCCATAACACTCACATAAATTTAATTATCTCCATCCACTGCTTTTATTTGGTGTTCAAACTGTTACATATGCACTGGTACAAATGCTGCCCAGAGCACTGGGGAAATCAGTCTGTCCTCTCTTTGTCAGTGCTAACCATCAGCTTGAGCATGAGATAAAATCTAGGCATAGCAGAGGTAGAGGGGCCAAAACCAAAGCAACCTGATTTCTCATTTTAAGGGATAAGAACAGAATCACTGCAGCCTTGTGCAGTTATTTAAATATTTTTCCCTCATGAAAATAAATCTTGTGAGACACATATCTAATTTTCTTGGAGTTCCCAAAAAGGCAGCATTCACAAAATCTGTGTTTCAGCATCCTGTACACAGCACAATGTCAAGCAGAACAGATGTCACCATGCTCTCACATAGAAACTAGGAAGCAAAAAAGTGTCTCCTCTGTGCTGCCAGAAAAACAAGTGAGCAAGAGGCTTGCATGGTTCACAAACAAAATTGACTTTCCAGCTTCTAATCAGCTCTCAGTAGTACAACCACTGCAAAGCTGAGCCTGCACCCTAAAGCTGTATCATCTTCCTCATCTCTGCACATCAGCGGCAAAGAAAAGAAGTGGCAGGGATACAGCCACAGCCTGAGCTGTGCCTTTACACCAGCTTGTGGCTTTGACACCTACTCTGGCACCAGGAGGGATCCCTTGTGGCTCACCCACAAGAAGCAGCTCCCAGGGCCACTGTCAAATCAACCTCCCTTGTGGGAGTCTGTGAAAAACACAGAGCAAAGGTCATCCTTATGCCAAAGACAGGCAGCCCTTGTGATAGGGTAAAATCCTTTCTGAGCAGTGCATTGAGTGGAAGAACAGTTGGCACTGTGCATAAGGATGCAGGAGTGTGAGGTATAAATGAGCCCATGTGATTCAGCAAGACATGTAGTGACTGCTCACCATAAACCACAGTCATGACTCTGTTGACTTCTTGGGCCAATCTACGATTTACTCATTACTTAAATGTTGCATCATTAGCCACAAAGCATTGGTTGGGGGTATCTCACTATACATTTGTGCATGAAGATATTCAGAATCCATCATCATATACAAATATTCCTGTCTCTCCTATAAAACCCCCATGCACTGGTTATGTTATACCCATAGCTATAGGCTGTCATTGTCCCCAGCTTCCCTGGAACTATGCAGACAACAAGCTCATGTTCACAAGCTGTGATCCACCCCTTTATTCACTTATCAGAGTCAGTGAGGGAAGCAAACAGTGGTAAGGAGAAGCTCTTTTGTTCATCTTCCCACAGAGTTCCTATTCTGAAGAAAGCGCTTCTCCACTATCAATGTCCTTGTGAGATAAACTACCCTGGGATCTGTGCCTGTCAGGAAAAGCAAAGTGCAATAGCTAAACATGTGATAATAAATGCAATGTCATAGCCTCCAGTATTAAAAATCAAGTCATGCCCTAAGATATTTACCTAGAAGTGATGCACAACATTTCCCTCCAGGTATTAAACAATAAGAATTAATCAAGTTGTATACAGGCAAAGGGCATGGCATCAGCTCTGCTGGCTGCTTTACTGTCTGTACTTGACACACCTTTTGCCCATTTCAATTAAGGAGTAAGTTTTTAGGGCAGCTGAACTATTTCTAAAGTAATAACAGTGACTCAATGAGCAATATTTATCTCTTCAGGCCAATGGTAAACAGGGGACAATGAATACCTACATTCAGTATTTGGCCCTGCACCAAATGTTGCATTAGGAAGTTATATCCTCCCAATGCCAAATTAGAAGTGAGAAACACAATGAATTATTAGATATACCCCTTTATCTTTAATTTACATTGCACTTCACACTGAGGTCTCTGTAGCAGCCTGATAATAATGAAACCAGAAGCAACTGGTATTTGTTAGCTGAGATGAGTAAAGCAGAACACAAACGAGCTCTGTATGACCCAGCACCGTTTGTCAACAGACTGTTTGCAGCCCACAATGTGCTGGAAGAGCAATCCCTGACTCTGCATCTCAGTAACAGCAACATGAAGGAGAAGGAGAAGATATTATACAGGAGGCAGTGCAGAGTCAAAGTGAAGCAAGCTCAAAATTGTGTCCCACCGTCTGTCTGGGCATTTCAGTGCCAGGCTGGGAGTTGCAGTTCAAGCCATTCTGTTCAGGCTACAGTAGGAAGTACTGACAGCTGAAAATAAAAGGGTAATACGTCATTCATTGATTCAACTGATCTTCTGACAAGCACAGCAGGTATCTGGGATGCAGAGGAGGGAGGGTTCCAGGTGGTTGCTCTCTTGTACCTCTGGATACATGCAGCTAAGACAGGGGATGAATCTATTCAACAGCACTTGATCCCCTCTCCTGGAAAAGCTGGGCAAAATCAACCCATCTGGCTGGCAAGAGGGAAGCATCATCCAAGTACTTGAAGGACAATTTCAGTGAGAGACTACTGGGGGACACAGCCAAAGGATTGGTAAGGAGCTGTGAATCTCTCACATGAGCTGGCTACAGAGTGCATCTGGCTGGTGGAGCTATGTTCATTTACACAAACTTTTTGTCTCTGCAGGGGTGTATCAAAAGGAACACTCTGCAAGGGCCATGCAGGGACTGAAGGAGCAATGAGATTGTCACCAACCTGCAGCAGAAATACCTGGGCTGCAAATCTGAATTTCTGGGTGAATATGCAGAGCACCAGCATCTACAGAAAGGGAGCATCCTTCAATGTTTTGTCTTTATACTTGGAATGTTCTTAGCAATTGTATTTAATTTTTATGGCAGATCTGTAATCTGAGGTGGATGTAAGTCACACATAGTGGGGAAGGATCTGTTGCACTGTGTCTCTCTCATCTCATGGCAATAAGTTAATAGTTCACAACTGTTTAATCCTCATCACTGTCTGTTCCCAGAAGTGTTGTGATTCTCTATTAGCTCCTTAACTCTCAACAAATTAATATTCGTTCTACTTTGTTTGCAGTACACTCTTCATTAAATTTAGATGCCTGCCATTCATCTTGTGTGCTCCTGTTGAGAGATGCAATAATGGGGGATACTGGGATCTGGGAGGCTTTATGGGATGAGAAGAGCATGGAGACATCCCTGTGCCCTGCCTATGCACCCTCATGAAGCTCCTGTTCTCTCAAGAAGCACTCATGCTTGAACATCAAAATGCAACAGGTTTAATGTGAGTATGGGCCGTACATGGGAGATGGCACACACAAAGAGCATGGCCCAAAAACTTTTTCTATCCATGACACAGATAAAACTTGCTGCAGCTGAGCCACCAGCCCAAAATCCCATGGAAGGATCTTAAAAACACAATCTCTGTCTTGCTGTAGGTACTTGCCCTATGGTGGTGATTGAGTCTGTACTACTGAGTCCTGAGCTTCTATTGACTATGAAGGGATCACAGGAGGACTCGACAACTACAGACCTCTGGATTGTAGCTTTCAACCTTCCCAAACCTCCCAAAATTATTGTTGGGGTTTTTTGTTTGGGGTTTTTTTTCACCCTGAAGAAACACACTTAAAAATTATATCCCGTTTCCTACCCTCCATTTAACAATTGCTTGCCATTTGCTTAACTTCAGGGGACTGTTAGAGATGCTTTGTTTTCTTCTAGGCTCTTCTAGCATCTGTTCCATCTTGTTCAAGAAACAGCAAGCCCTGATTTAAGGTTAGACAGCATTTAGTAAAATATGTCTCCCTTTTGGACAAGATCACTCTTTTTAGACTATAAAACTGGATAATTTTCTGGGAAACAGAATTAAGTAAAAACATAAATTACAGTTCTGCTCCTGTTTAAAAGACTACTTTTCCTACTGCTCTCTAGAGTTCCCTGATGTAACATTTATTTCAGTTTTGCATGATATTTAGCACTCTCATGAAGAGGAGCAGCCACTTAATGATATTAAAATATTTATGTCAGCAGTATGTTCATAAACAAAGAAAAGCTATTTAACCTCTTTTAATGCAAGCTGGTCCTACCAATGTACAAAACCAATGCAAGAGTAGCACTAGAGAAACCACCTGAAAAATAATTTCATCTAAACAACAGAAGTTACAATAAAGAAAATTACACTTAAATGCTTGAAAAAAATTAAATATGCGAGAAATTGGCAAATGCTGTCTCTGCCCTTTAGCAGGCAAAGCCATAAGCAGAGCTGTGCCATCTGCCCTCTCTACAGGCCTCCTGCCACTTCTCTCGTGCCAGTTTGACAAGGGCAAGCTGAGCCAGTCCACCCATGGAAATGTCCTCCAAACAGTTCTGCAATACTCTCCTTATCTTTGGAATCTGTTTGATTGTACATGGACTTGGGCTGTGCAGCAGGAGTTTCTAGGTGCCTTTTGACCGCAGTGATCTTTAAGCTGTAGACATTTCCTTGGAGGTGGAGTGTCCTATTAGCTCAGCAGTGAACATGTTCAGAACTCCTCATGTCTTCTACATCATCACTCAGGGAGTTTCAGCTTCTCTTGAGGCTGAGTTCATGCCTTCAGAGGCAAGCAGGAGCATCCAAAGATGCTTCTGTCTGGGAATGGGCTGCACACAGATCTCCTTGGGTTGTAATAATATAATATCACATCAAACAGTGGCTCACCCGGTCAGCCTTTGCTGAAGGTGCCGTGGGTAAATCCTACCAATGCAACACATTTTTTTTCAAGATGTCATTGAGGGGCGTTTTGGACGTTACATGTTTTTTTTGTTTTGGTTTCCCCACCAAAAATAGTATTTTCTACATCCCACCCAACATCAATACTAATATACAAGGTATGGTTGGTAGTAAATGTGAGTATTTCTAATGTGAATGCCATTCATAATTCTCATCACAGATCTAGGCTTCAGGACCTCTGACCCTGGCATCACATTGTTCATGGAAGGAGACCTGAAGATCAAAACTGCAGAAGCCAACACGCACTGCACTGATCTTCCTGAAGTCCTGAGCAAGGAGCAGGAAGATCAAACAAACCATTGTAGAACCATCAGAAAGTATTTGAGTCGATTACAGTTGCATATGTCAGAAGAGAGACATTGTGGCAGGTTTGGTGCATTCCAGGTGACCCTTTGGCTCTGACAATTTAGCAGGTAGGGTCCTTCCCTGCATAGGGGAAGACCTGATGAGAGACTGATCCTTTTGCTCCGTTTGCAGCAGAGCATTGATTTTGGATCTCTGGCTCCCACAGAAAATTATTCTCACTGTAAAACTTGGGTATGCACAAGACAAACTCTCCTCCTGCCCTCATTTTGTGACAACACATAGATCTCCACGTAAACCTAAATCCTCGCTACTTAATGGCCTTGAGATTTATTGAAAATAAGTCAAATATTTTTCCTATAAGCTTGAGTGATGAAAGAAACCACATTGTGGACAGACTGGAGCAGAACAATGAACTGCTAGCAGTATAACCCTCCTACTGCCTACTTCTGTAACCTTCAGGGGAGCAGGACTTGGCTTTTTTAATGTTTCTGCCAAATAAACAGGAAAGAAATATCTGCTGAAGTCATCAACTCTCCCCCAATGGAAAAAACATTCTTAACAAGCCTCTGGATATTGGGCTGGTGGGATGAACCCCATGACAAATATCCACAGACAGGCCTCAGAGCAAGCAGACCCCTTCTTCCCATGAGCTGTGAAACACTGGCTGGTAGAGGTATCCTTCAGAGCAACCATTTCATGTTTTTATAGTGGTTGTTCAAAATGGGCTGCACATTTTCTTATCAAATGCAAATTTTCTTAACAAATTTAAACATCTCATGACTTTTTGCTTCACCTGTCTACTTCTTGCAGACTCTTGGAAGTAGGGAGGACCTTGCACCCACCCTGGACACAGGAGTATTCACACTGCACAGGCTTATTTCCCTGCACTACACAACACAGGACACGCTGAGCTCCAGAAACACATGGGAAAACTCAGACATAAAATTCAATGCCTTCTCTGTTGCAGAGAAAAACACATTTCTTCTCAACACAACACTTCTGACAAGCCTTTGTTTGGGCTTTTTTCAGCAACAATCACACCAGCACAGAGACAGGAGAGCTGCCCTGCAGAACAACAGAGAGAAGAAAGACAGCAGCAGGGAAAAGAAGTTCTAAGCCCTCTCTGTGGCCGGGAGTGACAAGCCAGCAGTTTCAGCCAGGACTCAATTTGGAGAGCTGACCCATGCAGCCTTTAGATCACAGCTTGCACCTTCCTCAAGGCTCTCTCTCCTGCCCTTCTCTGCTTGTATAAGGTGTGGCATCAATACATGCCTGCACTCTGATAGCACTGGAGTTTGTCTTTTTCTCTCTCTATTGCAAGAAAGAGAAGAAGAAAATAGACACAAATGGGTCTCAAGGAAAGATATTCACTAAATATGCACATTTTGTGAGGCTGCTGTGGTAGCTGCTGCAGTAGCTTTCTACTGACCCTGAAAACACAGAGCAGAGGGCTTAGAAATAGTTTAATCTCTTTGACTATACTCAAACTTTAGTGAGTGCTGCCCATCAGGAGCTGGACTACTACTTGAAAAACTTATTTGAGGCATTATAATCTCTTTAAGCTCTGTAGTGAATTTATCTTGTGCCACTGTTTCTCAGCCTGACCCTGACTAGTGGCTAAAAATCTACCTTATTACCTTGGGAAGCTCAGTCTCTGCCAGCTGTACAGAGGCTTCTCCATTCTGCTCGAGTAAGAAGCTATTGCAGTAGAAAAATACAATGAAGCTGCTTTTTACCAGATCAGAGACTCCAATCACTAATTCAGTCATCTCACAAAGACTCAGAGAGCCAAATGTTTTCCTGCTTTTTTCCATGGGCTTTGATGGAGCTGGAATTATCATGCTAAATTATAGTTCAGGACCACTGTGCGTGTACAGATTTATCAGAAGAAAGCTGTTAGATGTCTTCAGTGTAGTGCCAATTATCCAGACCCCAACACATAATTAAGTAAGGCCCCAAAGTATGTATTTTAATCAATCCCTGCTCCACAAAGCACTTACGTGCTGGTGCCTCACTTCAACACTCATCTAGCAAGCACATAGGTCCTTCTGTGAATAGGGAAAAACATGGGAGCAATAAGAACTGTTCTACCAATTTTATTGGGCCAGCCACTGCTGGGATAAGATATTATAATACTTGGATAATGACTTGTATTTTTAAAGTACCTTATAAATCAGAAGCCAAAACCAGTTTCCAGAGTGACCTTGGCACTGAAGTGAGTTAAGGACAAAAATATACAAGTTCTGGAGGAAAAAATATTCTTGATTACATGGTATGTAGTTGGAGAAAACTTGCAAACTTTAGGCAGCAGAAATCTTTTTGCAGTCCTGTAAAGCTAGGATTTATCATATTTGACCTGAGCTGGCAACAGGTAAGCTATGCTGTCTAAACAGCTCACCCAGGATTTGTCTGCAGTCAAGGCAGAACACATGTAGATACCAAGGACAAGAAGAAATGGCCTTAAATTGCTCCAGGGGAGTTTGGATATTAGGAAACGTGTCTTCACTGCAAGGGTTGACAAGCATTGGACCAGGCTGCCCAGGGAAGTGGAGGAGTCACCATTCCTGGAAATGCTCAAAAGACACATGAATGTGGCACTTGGGGATATGATGTAGTGGTGAACATGGTGGTGGCTGGGTTAGCAGTGGTTTTTCCCAGGCTTGATGATTCTATGAGTTCATCCCATAAGAAGGTTGGATAAAGGCAGGACGAATCATGCTCTGTTTCAGTGTTGTTGTTGGAAAAGCCCACACAGGTAGTTTAGAATGCACACATGGGTTTCATCTGACCAAATGAAAGTGTCCAACCAAGCTCCCTCTGTATACTAATGAAGACTAACACACCATGAAATAGACATCTAAATTGAGATAATTCATGCCCTCATACTTGCCTCTCTCCCCTACAGGCCTACACTGACAAGCTTAGCTGCAGAAAGAGAGCTAGATCCAGCCCCATACACATTGGGGTCTCACTCTGGGGTCGCTCCCTTAGCACCACTGTTTGTCAACAAAGCTCAGGGACTGAGATCCCCTGAACTCTCCACAACCAACACTAACATGACCTGAGGTGAACCCCTCCTTGATTTTTACCTTCCTAGTGGCTCCATGAGATGTAGCAGATCTTCTAATCGCCAGAAAAAAAACAATAAAAAAACAGGTGGTAAAGGCCAGTCATTTACACACATCTTGGGCTTTCTTAATGAACATGGGCAGCTAAGTTTGACTGCTTCTACTTTCAGTTGACATCAGGCACGGATCATTTCAGAGCAAAGTGGTATATCTTCCCAAAAAAGCAAAGAACCTATGAAAAACGTATATTGCCTTAGAAGTTGCTATGCAGCCTGAACTACAGCAGTGAGAGCCTCTCTGTAATCCATTACAGCTGTGCAAAGTGTAATAAACTACAAGGTGCTCTAATTCCATTTACTAATAATCATAAAAGTATTTGAGATGCATCTGATGAACCGTTTAGAAGACAGCATTTTTCAAAGATGATTTGCAGTCCAAAGAAAAGCTTTTAATACCGTATAAATTAGATTTTATGTACAACAATATTTAAAGCCATTGCAAAAGAGGTGGTTTTGTTGTTTTATAGTCACTGCTCAGTCTTCATTGAATAATGTCTTCGAAGAAAATGCTTGGCTTCTTCCCAATGAATCACAGAGTAAGAGTAATATCATAATTCGTCATTTTTTTCTATTTGCAGATCCCATTGTGTTCAGTGTAGCTCTACCCAGTTAATCTAGACAGCTTCTGATGAATTGCATTTAGTAAAATACACAAATTATTTTTCACTCAACTAACATCCTTAGCTGCTCCACTGACAAATCAACTCTTGCATGATGAAAACACACAATTGTTTTACTTTTCCAGAAAGAGGGGCTTGGTGTACCAGAGAAATACATGGACAAATAAATCAACTATTAATTGATCTGCCGTATCACTGATATCAGCTGCTTTGATAGGTTAGAAGTGACAGTCATTTTTATTTTTGTCCTACTATGAGGTTTTGCCATCATTGAGCCCCCCCATGGCATCTTGGAGCATAGGGCTGATTTCACTCCAAAGCTAGAGGTTTCGTGGAGGTTTCTTACACATTTGCTTTAGGTCATATTTGAACTAATATTTCAACAGATTCTCCTTCAAGGTACAATTTCCTCTGCTCCTGTTTCTTCCAGGAGTGCAGGAGGTTCCTGCTAGCTCCTGTGAACATTAGGCTGTCTGTTACACTGACATTTTCCATTAGGCCACATTACTGAAGATGTGTCCACTCCTTTCACCTGGGATAGCTTTGTAAAGCAAAGCAGATCCAAATACACTCCCTTGCACCCATCCAAGGTGCTTGCTTTGATCTCCTCTTCCCCAATTCACACAGGCATTCAAGCAAGAATCAAATCTTCTCCCATACAGAGAATTTTGCACCCATTTTTCACTTATAAAGCTGAACTATGAATAATCCCCACTCCTCACCCTCAATGCCATGTAATTTAAATATTGAATTACAAATAAGTTGAGCTTTTCATTTGTCCACCACAGTAAACCACATTTGAAAAGAATCTATAAAACAGAGTGAAAATCTGTCTCTCCCCAGGATTTCTGAGCATCCAGAAAGTTTTCAGCAAACCACTATGTCACCATCAAAAGTCTCTCTGAAGCAGCACAGTGCTGCTTACACTGCCAGTGATATGTGGAGTATGTTAAAAGGAGCAGTCTCATACAAAATGCTTCTGCCAACTCCATTCAAACTTCCCTCACCTACAGCTTGTGCTTGTAAAAAAAAGAATAAGAGAAGAAAGAGCAGCAATGGACAGCCATGTATTTTTAAAAGTATGTACCAAGACTTATATTGTCATCAGCTTCTCTTCCCATTTTTACCCATTTTTGGCACAAGGCAAATGTCTTGCCTCCAAAAGTCTTCCTTATTTTCTTGCAGGGGCAAAGGGAGTCTCTGAGGTCAACTCTAACAGGAGAAAGAGAAGGAAGGAACCTCTGAAATGAAACACCACAGACTGACATTGCAGGGATGAAAGAGAAATTTTTACAACCCTCACAGCCCATTCTCCCTCACCAAAGGAATGTTCGAGAAAGGGGAAAAAAAGCCCCAATAATTATGTATCTTAATCTACCTACTTACTTCTTGAGTGTCAATTTATACAGTACTGAAGAAGTCACCATTTTCCTTTACAGCTTATACAGTAAAAAAATTACTGTGGAAAAATCCCCTTTCTACCCATGCTTCCCAACAAAGATGTTACCAACTCCAGCTTAAGGATTTGCCTCTGCAGTAAAGTTTGATCACTTTAATGCACCCTGTAATTCTAAGTTACTTACAGTTACACACATACACCACATAGACAGTCCTACTCTAGTGTAACACAGCTTTTTTTCCAGCTTAGCTTATCCTTTTAACCAGTTTAAGTTACACTGAAAAAAAATATTCTCGCTATAACAGAGGAGGATCTACAAGGAAGATATGGCTGGTTACATTTTCATGATTCACAAGAGCCTTATCCACACTCCTGGGCATCAGATCTGCTGGGTACTGAATAACCACAGTCCCCAGGAGTTACATGACTAAATCCAAGATAACTAGAGAAACTCAGTAGAGTTCAACAGACTGAGTGCCCATTTTCCTCCATCTCAGTCACCAAATAAGCATTTGTATCACTTAAATCTCTTTCCATCATTTTTTCTTATATACAGATTACTTGCCCTGCACTGCCCATGTTTGTGGGCCAGCAGTGGATTAGCAGAACAAATGATGCTCCTGATTTCCCTGGCCATTCCTTCGTGCACTTTTACACTTGGAGCAAGACCTTAAATACACCAAGTGCAGCCACACAGAAAAGTCACTCATATTTCACTGCAATCTGGTTTATGCCTGCCAGTGAGACTTGGTCTTCTAACCTGAGCAGGACAAACTCCTATTCAGGAAATCCTACCTACTCTGACTCCACAAAAATTCAAACAGAAATGATTCACGAGCAATGCTGGCACAGCAGAACAATAGTGACTACCAACTAAGACTTCAGAGAGTGAGTTTTGGCTAGTTGGGGCTCCATTCATTATAAAAATAACAAAAGGTCAGCAGAGGAAAGATTTCCACCTTTCCCACTTCAGTGTTACCTCTGCTGCTGTCAGTAGAGCTTCCATAGCTTTCACTTTGCAGGCAGAAAAAAAAAAAAACAAAAACACTAAAAGAGGCATAAATCCTGAATTTCTGACTCACACCTAACATCTGAGTCAGCCACCTTACCTGCTTTTCAGGTTGCTGCCTGAGCATAGCTGACCACTGCATTCATGCTCTCAGTAGTCATTCTGTGCCCGCACAACACAGAACAGTTGTACAGCTAAAACTAAAAGAAATTAATAACTCTTACTCCATAATCAAACTTATCAACATATAACTAGAGCACGCATTTAAAATCTACCAACACAGACCACACTTTGCATTACAATTTGATGTGAGCAGCAAGATGCTTAAACTGAGAGATGAAAATGAGGGCTGGGAGGCAGCTGGCACTTATACCAAACCAACAGGGAAGACTGAACAGCTGCAGGTGCTTTTTGCCTCCTACAGGTGTAAAGCATATGATAGAAAATTGAGTGAGTTTATACAGTCTGAGCTGAAGTATTGAAAGTTTATATTTTATCTAATTTGTTGTATAATTACAAATGTACCAGTTTAGTTTCACTTAAATATATTTCTGGTGAAATAAAGAGTGTTTTTCTTCACTTGGCAAATGCTCCCAGTGCAAAATTTCTGACAGCCAACAGGGACAAAAGTTTTTCTTCAAATCTTTAGGGAGGTTGTGAAAATGAGAAAGGAAACCTAAAAAATCCATGAGAAATTGCCCAGAGGGGAGATTTTTCAACTCTTGTTCTTTGCATCCACTGTTTATTCATCAGTCTTGAAAAATTTAAATTCCCCCTCAAAAGCATAGGCTACATTTTGAGCTTTACACCTTCAGGGAGGTGGTGCCAGTGAGTGCTGAAGTGCCATGTGTGAGGGGGAGCAGTCCAGACAGGCCATTCCCAGCCTGGATTTACAGTTTGGACTGTCAGCAGCCACATGCAGAACAACATTTCCAGGGTAGTTTTATCCAGTTAAGGAAGATAAAATAACATGACTGACATGGATATTTAAAAAGCTGTCATACCATGCATTTACCAGTGGAAAACTCACTGATCATGTCCTCATACATTATTTGTCAAAATTTTCTGCCAGAGACAACAATTTCCAAAAGAGATGGAAAAAGGCAAAATGAACCATAGTCCTTAACAGAATGGAGCCAATAATTCTTGGCTGGTTTTAAACCCAGTCAGAATACCTGCTGTTTTGCCTGAGGAATAGAAGATGATAGAGAGAAGATGATAGAGTTTAATTTACCCACCTTTCTTAAGACAGAACTGATTAATGTAACTCAAACACACACATCCTCACCATCACAAACAATAGGAACAGCAGCTCCAAAAGAAGCTTGAGATTCTTGAGGCATGAAAAAGACGTCAGAAACTTCCCCAGAGGGATATCACAAACCAGGCTGAGCTCAGCAGCCAAACTCCCATAATGGAAACCCTCACACCTGTGTCCATTCCACCAACTTCCATCAAATCCCAGGCAGATGTAAACCCATATGGAACAGACTGCAGGACTGAGATGTTGTTTACATGGAAAACCTGTCACTGCGAAACAATTTTATCTGCAGCTGTCAGATAAATCTCATTTAAGAGAAGACATCCTGCCAACAAACGTGGGCTCTGTGTTTGTGCAAGGCAGGACTACCACATTCCAAAGCCACCCCACGCTTGTGAATGGGAGTACTAGTGTCTAGCATATTACCTTCCAAATGTTGCAGCATGACATGCTTTATAGGAACTAATGAATCACACAGTAAAAACTAATTGCAACTTTCATACTGTTGCGAACTGAGTTTTGCAACATAAAAGCAATCAGCCAGCAATTAAAATGCTAATATGGGGCTGAGCCTCATATAACAGTTCACCAAAATCCAGCGCAATAAAGTGTTTCCTGGAGAATTTTCAACAGATGGAATTTAGTTGGTAGGTAGTTATTTTATCAAGCTTATAAACTTTACCATGCTGGAGGAGGGTCCCTACTTGGTGCTTATTTCCAGTATTAGAAGTAGTGGTAAAGCATCATTACATATTTTCTTCTTTTGACTGGTTTTTTTTATTCCCATGTAAATGACTAATAAACTCTTAGCAAGTCAGAAAGGAGTGGTACATACCAGATGCTCTTTCCAGACACAGACGTCTTGAATTTCTTTTTCTTGCATAGGTGAATTCCCAGTGAGATGGTGGACATCATCAAACCTACTTTTTGTTTTAATTATAAAATCTTTTCACAGATTCACTAATACAAGATTGTGAATTGAATGAAACAATTACATTTTAATTGGTTTCACCTCCCCCACATCCACTTTTTCCTCATTACATTCCTAATACTAAGACAATTGAAATACATTAATTAATTCAAGCGGGGAATTATTAATTTTCAACATTATCAGCCTTGGAGAAATTACCAGTGGTCCTGGAACAAAGCTCCCAGGAAGATGAAGAGGTACAGACTGTGCCCTGTATCCAGTTCTAGCACCAGTCACATAAGTTTTCATTTTCCCTCAGGACAAGAAATGTCTCAGCAAGGTATAATCCTGGGAAGTTAGTGAATTATTCTTCAGCAAGACTCATCCATTGCATTTTAGCCTTTAAATTTGTTCAATCTCTATTGGTAACAATACTGAAAAAGCATGAACAAGATCTAAACTGATTCACTATCCATTCTGTTCTAAGTCATCTGCAAAGGGAAGCCAGGGAAGGAGACCAGAATAGGCATCTGGAACTCAGTTGTGTATGCAGTGATGCCACCCAAACTACTATCAGCTGGACAAAGGACATGGAAAGTCAATGAGATACTCAAAATTGTCCCAGATCTTGCCTGCTTGGATCCTTCAGCCACAGGGAATCTTGAGTAATGAGGTGGCTTTCAGGTCCTTGGAGCCAAGTACAAAAGCAAGGCTGAATCACTGTCTGGTCCCAAGACATAGTCAGACACAGATAATTAATACAAATATCAAGAATAGACTGAAGTGTTTTATTCTCACTCATCAGTGGCTTTCATATCCTCCTTAAATAACAAAATAAAGCTATTTTTTCTCACTTTGCTTACGGTCCCTTTCCCTTCATATTCTTCATGAGAGACTCTGCACAGAGGACCGTGTTCCTGGATGAACAATCACTTCCTTTCCTTTAGCACCCCCAAACACCCACTTTCCTTGTCTCCTCCTCACTCCAGCCTGAGCTCCAGAGCAATATGCAGCAAAAGCCCAGCAGTAGGATGCCCTACTCAGCACACTTGCACTCCTCTCCATGTGTCCATCCTAAAAGTAAACAGGACAGAAAGTGCAGCAATGCTCCAAAGGCATGACAGTTTCCTAAAATGCAAATGTGTCCAATCAAGTAGGAAACATCCTTTCACCTGCTCCAAGGGATGGCAGAGCTCCTAAATAGGAGGAGATAGACTTGGGTTTGCTGTCGTGTTCACTGCTGCAGCTCCACCAGAGCGTTCACATCAGAACAGAAGGTGTTGTTTTGATACAACTTTAAATTTATAAAGTAGGAAACCTATTGCTCAGGGTGGCAAAAGGTGAATCACCATTAAAGGAGTGACCTGCACTCTGAAAGAGGTCTGTCAGGAGAGGAATTGGAAATTTAAAGCATGATTTCCCAAATTACCACTCTGAGATAGCTTTGGAAGAAAACTCCCAGGAAGAGTGTAGGGGGAAAAGGAACATTACACAAAAAGTGTCTTTGGAAACAGCAAGGCAGAGCCTCCATTTCTAGGCTAGGAAGGGAGCAGGTTTCACAAAAACCTTAGTATTTGTGGAAATCATAGAGATTCATCTCTACCTGTTCCCCCAGAGAATCCCAAAAATGACAGGAGTGTTTATGATTCATCATCAAAACAGAAGAGCTCTGGTGCTCACCCTCAGAGACAACATCCATACAGATAAAACCTGTCTCTCTCAATGAGGGCTTTATGTTAAAAAATAAAAGATTCTCTTCTTTAAATTTCTCAGCACAGAGGAGAGAAGCAGTACCTTTATTTCACCCCAGTGAGCAGAGAGAAGGTGACAAGGTGAAGGATATGCCCTGAATTGCACCAATCCTTGGGTAAACCACCCAGTGCCATCATCATCATACGCATAGACATCTGTCACACACATTACATCATTCAGCTTCACTTTTAGCACTCCCATAAGGAAATAGACAGTAAAACTCCAAATCCCTCCTTCCAGTCACCAATTTCCCAAGCCACATACTTAACACTTCCCAATTCATATGGCGACTAAGGCCTGTAGCACCACACCAACTTTAAGTAATTTATTCATCTTGCAGTAGGTGCAGAACACTCCTGTCTGACCCAGTTCTTCACTGCTTTATTGGAAACTGCAACCTTGAAACCCATGCATTGTACAAAGGGGGAAACAGCTCTAAGCAGTGGAATTTGGCTGATATTAAAAATACATTAATGAAATAACTTTGGTTTGAAAATCTGACCCTCATAACGTGCTTCTATGCAGATTTACAACAAGCTGTAAGCACACACATTATCTATTTTTTACCAGGCAGAAGTAGCCACAGTGCACATTTGAAGAATAAATACACTGAATTTAAAGGCAAGTAAACTAAAGCAAAACTGAGATGTAAGTTGGACATGATAAAAAATGCTACTATAATACCTTACTGTATTAAGGTCTGTCATTCCATCTGATGCTTCAGGATAAATATTGCAATAGGGCTGAAGATTTCATTTCATTGTGCCCTGGGAAGGGATTGGGTTCAGACTGCCTGATCTGGGAGTCTTAGAAAGAGACTTGTTCAATGATCTCATAATACTTTGCCTTCACGCGAAGCTTTGGGATAAATGGGAATCATTCAGCATACCTGAAATTCTGCTGTCATATTATTATACCTGTGTGTACCACAAAACATCTCAATGAGCAGTGAAAACAAAAAGTTCTCCTCTGATTTAAAAGTATCTTACACAAAACTAATATTTTCAAGGATGGCACAAAAGCAACTGGATAATCAAAACAGCTCTGTATTTTCCAAGTTTACACTTTCTTCTGTTTTATTCTCATGTATCTCTCTAACAGCACGGCAGAGTGAAGGGAGGGAGGAAGGAAAAGAGGGATTTTGTGGTTAGCAAAGAGATTGTGATGGGAGCTTAATGTTCAGCAAAAATAGAAAGAAGACAAAGGAGTACAGTCATGTCAAAAGAAAAAGTACTAAAAGCATTTTCTTTTCTAACATAAGGTCAGAGGAGGAACCTGGCATGCCATGCTTCACTACTTTGTGAGTGATAGAGCAATAATTCTGCTCATTGCCTCTGGAACAAGCCCCAAGTGAGAAAATAACTCAGGGAAAACCTCACAGCCTGTTTTCTCACAGGCAAATATTCATCTGAGGTTGCACTAGGAGCTGGAGAATTTGCATGTGATTTCAGGAGCTGGCCTCCCCCTGTCATGGTTTGACTCT
>WEIV01000161.1:57173-122252 GCA_013390005.1 Calyptomena viridis
CTCCAGCAGCTTCTTAAAGAAGCCTCTCTCCTAGCCCCCCCAGCTAATAAAAAACTCTGGCTACTTAAAACCACAACACCCCCCCAGAGCAATAGCTCTCACAGTGAGAGAGAGAAGCTCCAAGTCATTATTGGAGACTTTCCCTGAGTGGGGCTCAGCTGCAGGATGTGGGGCTCAGGCTCCCTGCGCACAGCAAAGGACCCAAGCAGGTGTATTTTATGTACAACTCAATGCCTGGGGTATGTAGACATCCTCAAGGCCACTGCTCCGCACCAGGACTGTGAGAAACCATCACTGCTCTTCAGCCAAACCAGAGAAGTGGTTCTCCTGGGATCAGTGATGAAGCCAAACATGTAACTGAGAAACGAGCTGAAATGGGAACCAGACCATTGTGAGGAATCAGAAACCTGACTATGGAGTTTGGGACTCATGGAGCCAAGAAAGTGTAATCGCCCAGATCCTCCTCACCTCTGAGATGGATTACAGAAGCAGAAAGACATTACACAAATGGGTATTTTTTAATAGGCTTGGGCTCCTGCAACAAGTCCTCATGCCCAGCTCTTCTCTCATAACATCCCTGACTTAGGGCACTACAGCAGCAGTTGCCAGTCACAAAATTTCTTCTTCAAAAGAAGCACCACTGAGGTGAATGGAATTAGAAGATTCAGAGACATAACAATATATTGGCATATATTGCACCACAGTATGTTGGCATCAATAGGAGAAGTTTGATTCAGGTGACCCAGAGAGATACAAACACTGACCAGAACCCTGCTGGTGTAGGAGGACAGAGCCATGGACATAACACAGAGACCCAATCAGCCATATGAAGGAGCTTCACAGCAAGAGTCAAGGAAAGATGGAAAGATGAAAAATTGCCAAATCCAGGCACATTGGAGGATCAGCTCAGTGAGAAGTGAAATGTTAGGGGCATTTCTGTGTTGTGGCTAACACTTTTTCAAGCAGAGAAACAACCTCACTTCCAAACAACAGCCTAGAAACCACTCAGGAATCACCACCATGGGAGCCAAGGAATATGAAAAACAATAAAAGTAAAAATTAGAATGAGGTGAGGGGAAAGGATGTTAATTACAAGGAAATCTTCTCTTCTTTCCAGAGAAGTTAATAAAATCAGCGATAAAGAGACAGAGCAGAATGAAGAGAGAGAGGAGGAAGAGCAAAGGTGTGAGAGGTGTGAGGCTGCTGTGTCAGTGTGTATCTCCCTTCCATGCTATAGACAGGCTTGTAAGAAAGAAAAGAGCAAGATCAGAACAAAAATAGATCAGGGAGTGAAAGATGTGGGAAATTTAGGCTATTTGAAAGAAACATATCTAGGGATCATGACCTGACAGCAGTGAGATGGGATGGTGGGAAAAGAGATAATAGGAAGAGGAATGAATAGAGCAGGAGAGGAGGGGGATACAAGGCACTAGTAGGATAGCTTTCACCAGAAAATTGTTAGGAAAAAAATATTAAATAGCCTTGTGTGGGCATCTGAGGGTTTATCACTGTAGTGCAGTGGGTATAGGAGGCTTTTTACCCTTACTATGAAAGGCTGGTGTATAGATCAATTTTCCTCAAGCCAGGTCAAGGTGCCCTGGTTGAAACCACTGCCTGAGTGCCACTGGTCCACCTGTGCTCTAGTGAATCCCACAGTAGCTGGGAGAGGTGAAGGCAGGGAAGAGCAGGGAAAGTGCTTGGGAGTAGTCAAGAAAAATGAAGTGAGATTGGAAGAACTGAGCTCCCCATGGAGGGTACTGACTTTGTACAAAAATAATGGGTAAAGTCAGAAAGGTGAGATTTGATGAGGACAGAGACGTCAGGTCAGTGAGATGAAGGCTATAATTGAATACAGTGAGGTGGCAACAGAGGTAATTAGGGCTCAATAAGATGCAAAGGGCACAAATTAAATGAGGATAAAACAGAAGTTAAAGCACAAAGACAGTCAGCATGCTGTGTTTCTTTGCCAGTGGCAATCTGGCTGATGAAGATCAATTAATTGAATTCAAAGAGCTGGGATAAGCCAGGCCTCCTGGGAGGACAGAGTTTGGGATATGAAGAGGAAGAATAGAGGTGGTGGAAGAAAACTGGGTGGTACTAAACAAAAGTAATTTGGGCTCAAAAGAAGATAAGAGGGAGCTGCCATGAAAGGAGAAATTAGGAGAGAGTGCTGGCAGTGCAGGGAGGAAAATGCTGAGAGAATTAAACTTTGAGAGAAGTATCAGAGAGCAGGAAAACTGAAGAGCAGAAAGGAGAGAAGAGCACTACCAGAAGTGGGAAGAATGAGGAATATAAATTCGTCTGTGCTGTTGCCAAACCAAAGGGGTGGGTACTCATAGACTTTACCAAATCCAGCACCTCCTCTCTAGTCAGGGGCCAACACACATTGCCAATGAGCAACTGCTGGAGCAGCACTCTGTTCAACACTGTATTTCACCTGCTTTCCTTCTCCTCCCTTCGTGCTGAAGCCATGAGGAAAGACAGAGTCATCCTTCCTGCTAAACCATGGAAAGTATAACTGGAAAGCACTACTAATAATTTTCAGGATTTCCTTCTTCTCTACTCAGTGCTACTGGGGGAACTCTGTCTTTGTGGACAGATGTTTGTTTCGCTGCACCAAGCTGCTTCCCAGCCTTTTCCAGGCACATGGTGTTCTCAAGAACACAAGGACTCATCTCCTCCACCAGCTGGTGCCTGCAGGGCTTTTAGGTTGGAGCTGGGGAGATTGAGGGTGGAGTTGCTGCTGGACAGTATGGCTTGACCCCAAACACAAGTCTGGCTGGGCTCTCCAGTGCTGTGTGAGGTGTTGGGCTTTGAGAGGGCTCTGCCTCCAACTTCCCCACCAAAAACTCAAGTTATGCACTTTGTCAAAGCACACACTAGAAGGAGGTAACCTTTAACCTTCCCTCCCACCCTCTCTTCCTTCCTTTCCTTCCTTTCCTTCCTTCCTTCCAAGACTGATGGTGTAATAGGTCAAACACAGAGTGAACAGAATTAAATCTGTCAAAGCTGATGGCAATTCTTCCTTTCATTATAAGTTCTTGAGAGGATGCACAGTATATTTGTTTTAAAGCCATTTATGTAAGATTACAAGACTCTTTCCTACTGTGGAACTGTAGATAATGCTGATAAAAAATAATTTGCCACTCGAATAGTTCATATCCCAGCCAGTGCATAATAAGGAAGGAGATGAGGACAAATGGACAACTGTCAGTGTCGTTTTGAGAAAGAGACCTTTGACTATTCCACATTTACCTTGTCTGCACACTAGTTACTGCTGTACTTGACCACCTTCATAAAGCACTCTTAGATATACTGATTGAGAGCTTCGTGGTCTGTATCAGCGCCTGATGTTTGTAGTATCACTGTTATTTAATTTTTGACTCAGATGGACTGATCTACAGCATGGCCAGGAACTGCTCATTTATCATATGGATCCTGGTAACACAAAAATAGTCAAGAGGAACGAGGCTTCTGCCAGGACAGGAGCTGTACACAAATAGAGCATGCAAACCTCGCCCAAAGAGTTTAAAAAAAAATAATTTTTTTCTCTTTTTCTTTCTTTCTTTTTCTGTTTTACAGGCTGGAAATGCTGGCACAGATAGGATTAAGCATTAAATTATTTGTTTAATGGCTGCAAAGCTTCCTCAGTGATAAGGTAGAAATCTAAAGGAGGATAGGGCTAAGATCTCATCTGAGAAACATGCCAAACCAAAGCAGGCATTGCTGATCTTCATCTGACTGGGAGAACATGCC
The DNA here is from genome assembly GCA_013390005.1 of Calyptomena viridis. Classification (NCBI taxonomy): domain Eukaryota; kingdom Metazoa; phylum Chordata; class Aves; order Passeriformes; family Eurylaimidae; genus Calyptomena; species Calyptomena viridis. The sequence continues at coordinate 60,930 of WEIV01000161.1, forward strand.
CCTTGTTAAAATTTTTGACTCAGAGGGCTAGCCAAAATTGGCTGGGCTGACAATTGCTTCTTCCCCTGGGGACTGAGTATTGGAGTTTTCCATGGACTCCCAGCACAGACTCATCCCCTGTACTCTCAGTCTGTCCCAACACTGAAGAAGACTTTTGCAATGTTGTCTCCTTTTTGTCCACTATACAGTGGAAAATCTAAACATTGCATCTTTTTTTTCCTCCTCAAAAACTGATTTGAGTTTCCACTACTACCGTGGTCAGACTGATCCAAGTCATGCAATCAGTCCAATTTACATTCCCACAACAGACAGAAGTGCTCTGACTGGAGTCAGTATTTTCTGTCTGATTGCTTTTCATTTCACACTTCTTTGTTTTAATTACGTTTGAAGATCAAATACAGAGATTTTAGTTAGTTGCACTCAATGGATATCATATAGATTTAAGGGTCACAGGAAAAGGAAAGGAAAAAGACAACTAATACCTCATTGTTTGCTGTAGTTCCTATAACATGTGCAGTCAAGGGCAGAGTGAGTTTTAATAGAAGTTTGGTTTGATTGTGACTAAAGGAAGAACATGCTGAATTAATTCTTCAGCTCAAAAGTACTGACTTCTAATTTTTTTACATGTATTGAGCCTAAAAGGCTGATTCTGCAGAACTTTAGACACAGAAATGATTGTAACCAATTACAAGATGGATGGCCTGGATTTAAAAGTATTAGTGTGCTGCAGTAGCTGGCCAAGTAGGTCTTAGAGAGCTCAACAAGGAGATGATGGGGAGGAATGGGACACACTATGGATTTTATGATTCTTTTCATTATGGTGGGTTATGGATTTCTATGGAAGTATCTAATTCCTCTTCCCTTTTCAACTATTATTATCAACTAGTTGATGGTATAAAATGGGAGCTCCAAGGCTGAGAAGTGAAATGAAGTGTCAGGACAAAATACAGAATTATATCATGCTAGAGGAAGAAAATCAAAACCATTTCCTGAGCTTTGTGAAGAATATGGGGCACTAAACAGGAAGCAGAATAAAAAGATTTTTTTTTTTACTCCATCCCATTCAGCATCTCACACCACCTGTAGTCCTCAAAATCTGAGTGTGAACCCTCAGTATGACCTAAAATATGATTTCAGCAACTTTTGTGAATGGAAATTAGGGCTGAAGAGCCTTCTAGGCAAAAATTAAGTGATGTGGACACTCTTTGGGACCTTGTCAGAGTCTCCTGCAGTGCTTGGGGAGGAGGACACTCCCGACTTTCTGCTCCCTATACAAAAAAAATTCAGTAATTTAGGGTGGTTGTAATTCTTTATACTCATGCTCACAAGAATGATGCACAGAATCCAATAGGTAGTTGTAATCTTCGCCCAACATTTCTACTCAGTACGAGCCAAAAAAAAATCTTACAGAAATCTTATTTTTAATCAGTTCTATAGTTTTTAGAGAGACTTTTACAGAACACTAACAGCTCCCAGCTCAGAGGGAGTGAGTGGAATAGAGAATGCCACTGCTGAAAGTAGCACTCTTAAAAGCAGCACTTAAAAAAAAGACACAGAAAAAAATGAGATGGCTGACATTTTCTTATCCCTTATTAGCAATCATGGTTCCAAGACAACCTGTCTATATACTCTTATACTAAAGAGTTAAGTGTCCTAAAATTACTTTGTTTTACTTGCTGTTTCTTCCACCTGAAGACTGTTTCCCAGCACTGAACTAAGTAGGAAATCGTAACTCCTTTACAAATGGCAGAATGGAAGGACCTTTCCAAATCACACCCAAAGATCTTTTACAGATGGGGCCTTGCACAATATATTCCCTCAGATCTAACAAACAGACTCATAGCTAAAGAAGGGATATTGACACTATGAAATAATAGAGCTGAGTAAATTTAACCAAATAAGAGAGGCAGTTGGCAGAACAGGCATCAGCTTTGCAAAGCCTGACAGGTTTCATAGTGCTGTAAACACCTTTTTTTTCATTGTTGAATAACAAGAAAGAAACAGTCAATCTCAGAGAAAATGCCCATTGATATAGTTGCCAACTTGCCCTGCTGTAGCCACATGTTTTATTACACCAAGCACACAAAGGGCTCCCAGGCAACAGATATCAGCCCAAACTGGGGCACGAAGGTCACTGATACATTATTTTCCATCTTTAGATTTTCAACAGGGCAAGTGCAAAGGGAAACTTCTCTACCATTCCCTACGTCATTGCAGCAACGAACAGAGTACTTGACTGCAGTAAGGAACATTATTCTGTAGGTCTGCACTGTGCATTTAAAACATAAACAGTGCTTAAACAAATAGACTCAATTTCATTAAATCAATAGCCCAAGCAAATTACTTTTTCAAGTGGAAGTTTTATTAAGCATTATTTTATGTTACTAGGAGTCTATTGCCAGGATAAGGAACTAAGTAAGGTGGTGAGCTAAACACAAAGCACTGAGTCCTCTGGGAACTTCTTTTTCTATTTATCCCACATGCTAGTACTAAGCCTATTACTTGATTGAGTGCTTTATAAAATGTCTTCCCCTGGTTTACATAAACTAATATGAAACAAGTTCACTAATGAGATGCATTGCACTTAGACTTCCATTTATACAAGAGCTGGAAAAAGAAAATCAAAAAAACCCTGCCAGAGTCCGAGCATTAATAGCTGGGTTTATTAAGACTATTATGCCAGGCAATGTACTCACGTTAGTTTACTTCAACAAAGTGACAGAGTTTTCAACTCTCTCCTGCTGTCTTGAGCAAGAGGTATAGATTAAACTCATACTCCATACTCTTTACAGGGCTTTCTTAGGATGGTCATGGACAGTTCCCCCATGGAGAAAGAGGAGGTCACTCTTTCAGATGGGACTGACCAAGTGAAGAGGGCAGGCTACATACTTGTGGACAAGGGTGGAGCTACCAGGCGTCAAGACTTCGGATGTCTACAGTGAAGATCTTTAAAACTGAGATGATCACTGTCTTTGCCTATTTAATGGACATGATTCATCTGGTCTTCTGGACATCTGCTTCATGGTAGACACCACTAAGATGAGAGTGTTAAGTACAAGAAGATCCATCGAGTGTGCAGGTGGTGCAGTCACTCAGAGATTCAGAGGCCAATGAAACTCAGGGACAGGGCTGAGGTGTGGGAATACTGAGGTTGACAAGAGAGGAAGTTCCATTTTATCCTTTGTAATAGATCAGTCATAGCACCATTATAGGGAATCATGAAACACAGTAAGTGTCAAGGAGAGATAAGTAATGAATAAATGGCCATGACGGTTCAGACATTCATCATGATCCCTACCATGCTCAAATCAAGTTGATAGGATAGATGTTGCTTCTTCTCTGGCAGCATTTAGTACATAGGTGTATTGAATGAATCTTGTGCTGATCAAATGTAGATCCTTGCTCCAGTTGTACAACTTTCAGAATAAAGTGAAAGTTAACCTGAAGAGAAGGATTGAGAACACATAGCTGTGGAGGACTGGAGGGAGAATTAAAACAATCAGTACCAACCCTTCTGGAAGACACTTGGTGGCCAGCCAAATTTGAGCAGAAAGGATTTCTTGAGAGTGGTGAGTATTTCCTTTAAAATAACCTGCTCGTGATGACTTCCACAAATTTATCAGCCATGCATTTCTTCTCAGAAGATAAAACAAGGAAAATAGATTGCCTTGACAGATGATTGCTTTCTTGATTTAGAGTTAGGAGTCACACAGCTCCTCACACTTCTCAGCCCTAAATCCTACTTAAGAGTTTTGAGTGTGTAATGAAGCTGTCTGGTTATAGGCAGCAAGCACACATTTTAGATGTTCTACAGTCTCCAAGCAATCACCTGGGAAGGTACTGCAAAGGTGTCCACTGCTCAAGGAAAGAGCAGGGGTCAGGTGAGCTCTCCAAATGCAAGGCTGACACTGACTGGTTGACAATTCCGTCCCCATTCCCTCTCCCAGCCAGCCCCAATAGTGTTTGCCACAAGAATGATGAGCTGCAATTACCAGCAGCATCATCTCCTCTGGCAATACCACGTGCATTTAGGTCATCTGCTCAATGCATTGTCATTATTTTGAATCCTTTGGAATGCAGGAGGTAGGAAAAGCTGAAGTCCCACAAAAAACATCCTCATGGCCAAGAAATTGGTGGCAGCAGTAACTTTCTCTGGTGGCAACAGCACCATTCTCCTTGGCATGAGAGCCACAAGGGTCTACCAAGAGTTCTGGGAAGAGTGTAAGAGTTTCCTGGAAACCCCAAGATAGTGCAAGAAAGATGATTTGGGGAAGTGGAAAACGGAAGGATGAAAATTAATTTCAAATGGGTAGATGAATCTCTGAATTTAATACACCAGGGTTAAGGACAAAAGGGAAATACAGATGTGCTGAGCCGCATGCCTAAGGAAAATAAGGGGTAGGAGTGGGAGGAGATGGATTTGGTAACCAGGAAGGAAGGTGAAGGTCACAGAAGCCTTTGTTGATGAAAGTAATGAATCTAAACTGTCTGTGTGACTACTAGAGCTGAAGCACTAAGGAAAAATAAAACAGACACATCAGCGCTTAAGAAAGAGACCCAAAAAATCACAACACTCCTCTTGTACAAAAATTTCCAAACTCCCTAGTAAAATTTTTTCCTGGAATGAGAGGCAGAAGGGTAGGTAGTACTGGAAAGAAGGAGTTTTCTTAAATAACTATGACAGTATAAGAACCAATTTCTTCTCCAACTGCAGAAAAATAACCATGATGTGGAGAAAGAAACTGGCCAGCCATCCAGAGGTACTTACCTATCTTTATTTCTTCTCTGTGCTCTCTTGTATTTTCTGAGCAGCAGTATATGAAATGGCTCATGTAAATAAAGTGCAAGCACTTAACTGAAGCAGCCTCCAAGTCTAGTTAGTGTCACTTGTGATATGTGTCAGTGAGTCTGGCAGAACTTCAGACCATTAACAAAATTTAACCTCCTTCTTCAGAACACCTCTGGGCTCTGGGCAGCCATCACCATGCAATGCTTGTTCTCTGCTTGTCAAAAATTAAAATGCAATCTAAGAAATAATGGGACTGTACTACTTCTGTATGTTTTCCTGATAGCTGAGCACCAGTTGCCTTGTCCTGGGCTGTAGAAGCTTTCAGGCAGGTACTTCCCTTGAGTGAGGAATGGGCGAAGTTTGGGGAAGAGCTGCAGAGAGAAAGAGGAGGCACAGCTCCTGTGGACAGGTTTTTATTTCTACCTGATGGTCTCCAAAGCTTTTCCTGAGGTTTGGTAGCTTTGTGACCTATTTCACTGGCTAAGTGGTTCCACGGGGCCAAGTGTGCCCAGGTGTTTATGTGCCGTTGTCCCAGTGATCAGTGTTGGATTACAGCACTCAGGTAACCTCAGTAGCTACACCTCAAACTTGACCTGAGCCACAGGTGAGAGGAGAGCAGGGTCTGTGTACAGCATCATATTGACTAAGGGGGTTTATACTGAGCATCTGGAGAAATGGGAAGGGAGTTTTCATTACTTCCAGGAGCAGGAGTCCCTCTTCATCCCACCTGGATGTGACTGAGAGTGATTGATTTCCCTCGGAGGAGGAGGAATGAGGCAAAGGCTGAGGAGTTACAGGGAGAAGGGAGTCTCAGCAGCAGCCAAGCATGCAGAAGGGTTTGAGTTTTGTCTTCATTAATGTGCAGACTTCCTTGAAGTAAGGACGGGGTAAAGCCCTTTCTCACAACATCCTTCCATTATGCTAAATGACACCTCTTCCTTTCCATCTGTATTTACACTGCTCTAATGTCAGGCTGTCACAGAGACAAACTGTGCACATTTGGTGCTTAACTTTTGTTCATAAATCCTGCTGTACAGCCCTTATTATCATCTATGCTTGAATTCTATCCAGTCCACCACTGTGTCCCAGTTATGACCTGCCCAGGGAAAACAGAAAATTCAAGGCATACCAGCTTCAGCAGAGTGAAGGTAATCCCTTTTTGTCCCATTGCCCCTGGCCACAACAACCCATGCTCTCACATCCAGCCTTTCCTACTACTTATTATGCAGTTGGTCCTTCCACTGAATCTGGGGTTTGTTCTTTAAATTGCCTCTCATTTAATTTTCCTCTGTCCTGTTTTCCAATTTCCCTAATTTTCTGTCTCAAAACTTTTGTACAGTTATACAGTCACAAAATAGATTGGGTTGGAAGGGACCTTTAAAGGTCATTTATTTCCAAGGCCCCTGCCATGGGAAGAAACACATCCCACTAGATCAGGTGGCTCAGAGCCCCATCCAACCTGACCTGGAACGTTTCCAGGGATCTACCACCTTTCTGGGCAACTTGTGTCAGTGTTTCACCACGCTTGTTGTAAAAATTTATTTCTTATAGCAAATCTAAATCAACCCTTCTTCACTTCAAACCACTACCCCTTGTCCTGTCACACAGGCCCTCCTAAAATGTTTGCCTCGATCTTTCCTACAGGCCTCCTTTAAATAGTGAAAGGCCAGTATAAGGTTTCCATGGATCCTTCCCTTCTCCACATTGAACAACCCCAGCTCTCTCAAAGGAGAGGTGCTCCAGCCCTCTGGTCATTGTCCTTGCCCTCCTCTGTCATGTGTGTCCCAGTTCTCTGGGACAGGTGCAGAACTGTGTGTCCCTCCTTCCCTGGGAGGATACAGCACTTACCTGCCTCTCTTGTGAATCTCTAGCACTCAAATTTGGTGCCATCAGGCACCAGATACGCTGTGGTCAATTTTCTGAGGGGAAGGAGGGACACCAATATGATTTGTTTGGGATGTTTCTACTGTAAGACACCTTGTCCTGCTGCTGCCACAGGGCCACTATCCAGCCTGGTTTCATAAAGTCTAAGCACTTTAAAATTCTGTATTAAACTCCTAGTACAGACTCACTTAACACATGATTAAGGAACTAAAAGGAAACTGCTTCAATAAGCATTTTTTTCCACTAAAGCCTCTATATAGAAAAAATTGATAAGATGTCAAGTTTTTCCTTTAACCAATTTATCTTTCCTGCACAGTTAATAGTAAGATCATCTTGAATAACTAATCCACAGCCCTAAAGCAGAAACTATAATTTATTTTAGCATTTGCATTTAAACAAAATGATATTAAAATTCAGCAGGACATGATATGTAATCCAATAACCTGAGGTAATGTAATTCTAGTCCATGTAGCAATTATTCCCATAAGTAATCTGACCATACATGACCAGCACAATTTATAGGAAGTCTTATTGTGTTTACTGTTATCATATGACTAAAGTCAGTAATGAAAAGAATAAATACTCCTGACTTTAAAGAACTGACTAATTGAACCTCAAGCATTCACTGGTAAAAATGTCACTTGCTTCAGTACATCAGCTTTGTTGTACCATCAAGGCTTCTGATTTTTACTGAAACACCAATGTGTACCTTTGACAGCTATTCGAGGGAATTCACTACCAGGGTTTATTTTTTAGTGAAATATAACCCCAGGAATATCTTTACTCTTACAGAGTGTCAAATCAGTATCTCAATTCCCAGAGAGCAAATCAATCCTATCTGGTCTTCACTTGTATCTTGGTCTAATCACTGAGATCTCTAGGCCGGAATTCTTCCAGCAGAAAGGGCTTTGGATCAGAGTGGTACCTTTTCTTAGGGAAGACTTGCATTACTGACCTCAGCACCAGGCTTTTTGTACAAATCCATAGTACGGCCACTGACTTCAAGGCCTTACTCAGTGTTTGTGAAGGTAAGAGAATAAATCACCAAAAAAAAGTATATGCATAAGAAAACCAGCAAGTGCTGGCAGTAAAGAGGGTATATTGTCTGCTTGTTCTTCTGTTCTACATTTTCCCTATGCATCCTTATTGGCTGTGCCAAATGCAGGCTTGGATGGACTTTTGATCTGACCTTGTATGGTCATTTTCAGGTTCTTATGAACTGTTTGTTCAGTAAAATGTATAGTAGAAACTATTTCAGCCCTTTCAGACTGATACTCAGCATGGTTTTCCTCCTGTTACATGGACAAATTAAAACCAGAAAAGTATAAATGAAGTATTTTTTCTTTTTTCAGAAGGCCCTTCTGTACACAAGACAGCCATTTACACACAAAGTGATGGAGTTGTTGGTTGGGTAAGATCTCCAGGCATTCATTTAATATAGGGCAGCACCAAGTCTGTAAGGCACTGGCAATCTTTCAGAGGTTTTCAATCATGTTCCATAAAATGTTTTTCATTAGAAGACTGCCATTGGCTGGGTGGGGTTTGGATCAGCCATCAATATATGTGAAAGGTTTCAAACTTCTGCATTAGTCACCAGGGGAAGGGCATCAAATTCCTCTTTTCCTAGAAACACAAATCCTGCACACACAGCCTCTGGAACTCTGTGCTAGAACCCTTGTCAGCAATGAGGAAAATTAGCACGTCAGCAATATGCCAAAGGCTAAAGGCAATGGGCTTTGGCATTTCCCCAAGGGGACCCCACAACAGGCCTGTTATCATATTCCCAAGACTGAGGTAGGCATGGCTGAGAGACAAGCTGAGGAAGACATAAATCATCAATCCCATTCTCTTTGAACTGTCCATCCAAGAAAGTTTCTCTCTAACAGTTAATGTTCAGAGAAGTTATGCCAGCTTAATATGATAGTTTTGTAGTGGGACTTGTCAAGTAGGCTCAGTGACAGGAGTGCTACCTGTGAATACTGCACTGGACAGATTATGGCTTCACCATGTGCCTGGCAGCTGAAAAAAACGGGATATGCTGCCTCCACCAGCTCGCTAGGCCAGACTGGCTCAGCTCTAATGTCAAACTGTCACTGTAAAGCAGCCTTTCTCCTTGTGATTATTATTTCATTGAATTGTCTCAATGTGGGGAGCTTTATGACAGCCCAGGGCAACGCATTTCACAGCTTAAGTATTCATCAGATTCATAAAGCCTTCAGGTTCACATTTGCTACCTATGAGTTTCTTGCTGTCCTGTGTTGAATTATGGAGAGGGACTGTTGTGGTTTTAAGTAGCCAGAGGTTTTTTTATTAGCTGGGTGGGCTATGAGAGAGTTGAATAGGATTCGACACAGTGCCTTCCTTATTTTTTACCAATTCACACCCCTTGGAGCTCCTCATCCAGCCTCAAATTGACTGAAACACTCTTTAAGTCCCACCTGAAGGCGGGGGGGTGGGGGCAGATGGCGAAGGGGGACAGAAGTAATAAAAGCAGCACCATGTGGCCATTTGATGGGAGTGGCTCTGCTCTCTCCTGGATTTCCGGTTGGTGAATGTTGTGAGTTTAAGTAGCCAGAGTTTTTTATTAGCTGGGGGGGGCTATGAGAGAGGCTTCTTTAAGAAGCTGCTGGAAACTTCTACAGCTACTGTTAGCTCCAAGCTAGCCAAGGTCAGCTGGTAACGCCTCTGTGATAACATAGTTAAGAAGGACAAGGAGAAAAAGGCAAGGCAGAACATCATGGCCACTTAAGGGAGAGGAGAGTGAGAAGTTTGATTAACGCCAGGGTCAGAGAGAAGGAGAAAGAGAAGATGCCTTAAACACTGGAATAGGGCCCCAGCAACCCGTGGGGGACCATAAGGAGCAAAGATTCACCTGCAAACCCGTGGAAGATTGGAAGACTCCATGCTGGAGCAGATAAGTGCTGGAAAAAGAGAGGCTGGGATCCTGTGGGACATTTGATGTCCATGTTTGAAGTGGGAGCCTGACAGAGTCCTGTGGGCTGTGGGAAGAAGAGACCCATGCTGGAGCAGCAGAGCAGCATTTCTTGGGAGGACTGGTGGCCTGTAAGAACCTACACTGAAGCAGCCAAGCAGCACCTGAATGACTGCACCTATGGTAAAGTGACTTACGTGACAACAATACCTGAAGAAAAGCTGTTGTCAGTATAATGACAATCCAGGAAGCAGTTTTGTAACTGTTTTCGGGAAGAAAACCCCCACGGGAAAAGCCTGGGGTTGGACTTTTTTTTTCCCTCTGGTTCAGCAGCAGAAACAGCCTCTGACCATAAACCCCCCCACTCCTGTCTTCCTGGGCCGCTGAGGGAAGGAGAAAGATCTTGGAAGGAGGAGTGGGGGGAGGAAGGTGTCTGTAACATCTATCAAACTTCTCACTCTTAAACTCTTAAGCTCTGATTTCAGTAGTAATGAATTCTTAATATTCTAAATTAGAGCCCCTTTTGCTTGTGAAATAGTTAATAAAAAGTTGCTTATAATTCTAATCACAAAAGTTGAGGGGTTTTTTTCCTTCTCTGAGAAATTTTGGATGTGTGTGTGAGTTCTTGGCATTTAGCCAGAGTCAAACCATAACAGGGACCCACAATCATTTCATGAACAGGACAGGCTGCTGCTGTGTTCATTCTGCAGGCTGCAGGAACCCCAGAGGTTTCTCAAGGTTACCCAGGGAATAATGGCCCTCAGATCTCTGCTCATATCAAAGGACTGTCACAGATTCTGCTCCTCAACCTTAACCTCTTCAAATAATAAACTACTTTCCTTCTGCTTTATTAGCTATTTCTTCCAACTTCAGATTCTTTACCTCAGAGCAATAATTCCTCATAAAACTTCCTGTTGAATTGCATATTTTCCTGTACTTTTCATTTTATTCTTTGTCTATCAAGCTCTCTTTTCCTTACCTGACTCGGATGACTTGTACTTTATATCTGTAACTGCTCTGCAATTAATCTACCCTGCAATGATTTTTCATCCCTGTTGCTTTGTTCTTTTTATTGGTCACACATTTCAATCTCCCCACCTGATCTGTTATTATTTGCCCATAAAAATGCCGGTCCAATTGTTGATGTGACAATGTAATAGCCCTAATTTTCCAGGGAGCTGAGAACACAATTCTTTGATCAATTCCTGGGAACTGCCATGATTTAGTGAGTCTGAGAAGTATCTAAGAGTGCATCTACATCACACCATGATGAACAGAGCAGAAATGCCAGGGCAAATGGTGGCCACCTGGGGTTCCAAAGCAGCACAGCCCTACCTCTGAGTGCATTAGTTTTGCAGAAAGGCAGAGATTATCAGCTGGGGTTTATCGCTGTGCTAAGAGCAATGAATAGCTCTTGGGGTCTGATCTAGCATCTCTGCATGCCTCAATAGCCCACGTGATCTGTGTCTGCATCAGATAACTCCACATTAACTGCTGGATGTTTGCACTGAAATCAGCTGCAAGGTGCAGACATGACTAAAGACAGGATAGGTCAAGTGATGGTCTTCTAGTGTAGCTCTGCACTAGGGAGGGGGCAAGGGGATTAAGGAGACAGAGCCATTTTTTACTAAAAAAATGCAGTGCAGGGGATGTCAGCCCTCTCCTAGATACCTGTGTCCCTGGCCCACTGGTTGCTACTTACATTGTAAGTGAAGGGGGCTGCTGTCACACAAACTTTCTCTGTGGAAGTGTCTCAAATGTGGCACTCAGCTCACAGCTCTGGGGATGTCAGGGCACAATGCCTTCCTTGCACTGGTGAAAGTATTGACAGAAGCTTCACAAGGCAGAATGTTCAGCAGCAGCTGGGCTCCTGAAGCTAAACAACTGGTAAGCAAGTTTGCAGACAATACAGAACTGGGAGGAGTGGTCAATGTACCCGAGGGCTGTGCTGCCACCCAGAGGGACCCCAATAGACTGGAGAAATGGGCCAACAGGAATGTCATGCAGCTCAACAAAGGCAAGGGCAAAGTCCTGTAGCTGGGGAGGAACATCCCCACGCACCAGTATATGCTGGGGGCTGACTGACTGGAAAGCAGCTTGGCAGAAAAGGCCCTGGGGGTCCTGGTGAGCACCAAGCTGAACATGAGCCAGTTCAATGGCAATGTGCCCTTGTAGCCAAGAAGGTAAATGGTATCCTGGGCTGCATTATGAGGAACATTGACAGCAGGAGATGGCACAGTGCTCAACATGGACAATATTGGCCTTCATTGTTGCTGGGGCTGGGGAGAAACATACTGGCTTACTCTGTGGCCACCCAAACAGCCTTCCTCCACTACAACCCCTAAGCGTGCTCTCCTGCAAAAATATGTTTCCTCCCTGTGTTACCCCTCTCACAGCCTAGTGCAGGGCAAGTCAGGCACTGTCTATAGCAGACCTTTGCAGGAGCAAGGCTTCCCAGGACTAGCAGGGAAAGGTGTATTTTAGCAAAGAACATGTATTTGCAATTCCAGTCACTGCAAACAAGCCAAAGGTCACTCCTCACCTCTGCCTGTCTCTCCAGCACAGCACAGTCTCTCTCCCCAGGATATGACCCAGATAGCTTTTTCCACTTAAGAATGCAGCAGCTGCACCACAGCTGCCCTTCAGTCACGTGTTTCTTAGGTTCATAGATTTGTAATGCCAGGAGGGAACATTAGGATCAGCGAGTATGACAGCACTGTAACACAGGGCATAACATTTCACCTGGTAATTCCTGCATAATTTCTGCTTGAACCGAGTAAAGCTTACCAAGAGAAATCCAGCAGTGATGCAGAATCCACAAAATCATTAGATGGAGTATTACCAGGGCTGTTAGCCTGTTAAAAGTTATTTTGAGTTGTTACCCTGAATATATCTAGCTTGAAGGAACTCACTATGTTTTTGCCTGCTCTTTTCCCCAGCCCCTCTGCCTTCAGTGATTTTTTCCTACATAATCTGTAAGACACATATTTATTTCTGACTAACCTTTCTCTTGTAGCTCAGAAAATTTTCAGAAAACATAAATTTTTATTCTAGTAGTAATTGCACCTTTATGCAGACCCTGAGATAATTTCTGACCATTGGACACAATAAAGCAGCAAACAACAGTAATATCACTTTCTTTTGCTCCATTTTTTCCTGGTTTTACATCCAAGGCTCCCATTAGCTCTGAGACACACAATTTATTGGCCAACTATTGTACACTGTTTATTGACCATGATCTCCCAACCCCTCCTCAAGTCAATGCCTTCCAGGAGGCAGCTCCACATCCTGTCAGCACCATGCACAACTCCACTCCCCAGAGGCATATGCTGGCATCAGGGTACATTAAAAGTGCTTGTTATTTAAATCATTCCACCTTACAGAACATTCTAAAACTGTCCTTCCTTTACCATTATTCACCACTGACAGATACTGCTCCAAACCACAAACCTTACTAGTAATAAGCCCATCTTTTCCCTTGGATCATTAATAAATGAATTACATTGAGTTACACCTGATGTGTAACTACTCACTGAGTTCTCCTGGTAAGTCAGTTCTTTAAGACATTTTGCATGGTTCAGATAGTTCAGTATGCCATTTATTGTGAGGCTTAATAAATGGTTTAATGGTCACTTAATATCACTGAGCACAATTGCTGTAATCCTCCCCTCAAAGTCATTGGTTCCAATTCATGTCATTCCTCATGGCAGAAACACCAGGATTACTTTGGCCCACAGGCATTTTGAGAGATACATCTCTCTGTTGGGAGGCTTGAGCTACACTGTAAACATCAATATGATTTTAATCTAAGGCCAAAGAGAGCAAGAGTACACATCTCCACATGTGTGCCCATACACCTCCCTACACACATCCATAAACACACAGGGCATATGCATTTGCCAGGTGTATGGGTTTGCAAACTTCACCTATGTCTCTGAGCAGATGTATTGCACCAACACATCACGAGCAGAGTGGCACTCTGATTAGGACTTGCAGTGATAGATGACCAAAACCTGTCGCTGGGACTGTGAACAGCTCACAGAACTTCAGCAGATGTGTATATGATATCCTACAGTACTAGAGGAATGGTCAGTACTGGCTCAGGTGTAGCTGGGGAGCCTTCAGCAATCTGTACTTTAAATATGCAGTCAAATCCCAGCCCTGACTGGCATGATTACACTGACAATTTGTCAATATTTGTTACAATATTCCATATTTTCAGGATGCATCAGGATCAGAATCTATATTAAGGATATGTTCAGTTTCTAAAAGGTCACTCAACATTACAGATGTGGCTGTTCAGTGCTATGACCTCCAATAACCTTTACTTGGCTTTTCAGTTTCTTTCTGACTTTTGAAAGCCCAACTCAGCCCTTGGTAAGATATAACTGCATTGACTGCACTGTGGTGCTATCACCTCAGCTCTCCACCTGGGACTCAACTTTATATTCTGTGGTAACATCCTTCTTGGCAGGGTCAGACGAAAACTTCAAAAGCCCATTGATGGCTCCACAGCATGAGGCCCAAGAGTTACAAGCTGAAATTTTGTGGACTTTACAGGGGTTCTCCTCCTAAATAATTTTAATGCTTTGAAAAAGCTGCTTTTTCCAGCTGCCTTTAACGGCAGCATCCTCCATTCCTGCAGAGGTTCTGTTTTGGTTGCTGCTGTTGCAGTGCTAGTGAATATGGTGGGGGGGAATAAATGGTTGATCTGTTTATTTTGATGACTCTACTCAATGCATCTGGATAGAAAGATACAGAGAATTATTGTCTGATTATGTATTCTTTGGCATTAATCTCAGTAGCTGAAATGAAATGTTGGGCTATTATGAAGTGTGAATGAGCTTCTAATGTGATCGAGAAGGTTAAGATTTGAGCAGTGGCTTGGTTTTCTCATTCATCTTCAGCGTGCCAGATGGTGTGTCACTGGGCTTTTATTGGTTCTTTATCAATTTTATTAGCCATATGATTTGATTGATCTTATTTTGCCTGAGAAAAAAATCAATTCAAAAAATATAACTTACAAGAGCAGCTCCCTACATTAAAGAAACAGAAGAGCCTAACAAGCATGAAAAAGTGTTGAAGATCAGATGGCCTCCAAACACACACACACACATGAACGGGCATGTCATCAGGAGATGAGGCCACCAGGAGGAGGAGGAAGGTGGATGTACTTCATCAGACTGGAGGAGACTGATGGCTCCTGGAGATGCAGCTGAGAAGAGGCATCAAAGTACAACAAGCCTGCAGGAAGAGCAGCACAGCACATGCACTGCTGTGCACACTTCATTGCTCAGGTGGGAGGCAGCCATGACCTCTGGAAGCAACAGCAAGGAAAAAAGAAGCATGTCCAGGCTCGGTTTCACCTCAACAGCATTTATAGAAGGGGTCTCTTTCAGATGAGGAAATATGATGTGTCTGGAGAAGGCAATTTTCCAGGTCCCTGCCATCCCTTGGGACAGACATCACAGTTGCAGTCAGCAGTTGGGACAGCAGCTTTGACATCCAGCACTGTCACCTGTGGGCACTATATCCTGCCACTGCCTACACAGAGATGTCTACGTGTGGGCTTCCATTATATCTCACACAGAGCCAACCTGTACAGTTAGTGAAAGCTAGAAAGTATTAACCTCATCCTACACCTATGCAGAGCTAAACAACACTCTGCAATCTGCTGGTTCCATCAACAGGTTCTTCATGGATTAAAATGGGAGTTCAGGCACCTGGCTCACACACAGCCACCTTGATCTTACAATTAAACTATCCCTAAATTTAGGACAAAGTCCATCCCACTAGCATTTTTTGAATACAGGACTAGAACGCTTTTTCTAAAGATAAACCATTTTTCCATTCAGTACTGGAATATAGTCGAGGCAAATTTATATAATGCAGACATCCTAAATCAAGGGATACAAACACTATTCAGGCTTCTGGCCATGGCTTTTCCACAGTAGAAAATGGGCTCAAATAGGTACAAACACCACTGTGCTGCAACAACAGCGCCAAACCTAAAGGCAAGATGGGGATTTATGAACTGCTACACAAACCTCACTCAGTGCCAGGAGCAAGCAAATGCTCAGCTGTGGGGTTTTATGCCTCACACCCTGCCAGAGTAGTGTTACTGAGCTGGAGGGTTAGGGATGAAGCAGCTTTTTCCACATCCTAAGAGGCAGGGTCTTTGATAGCACTTGTGAGAGCACATATCCTATTCACAGCCATATGCTCCTCCAGCATCCTGAGCTTTGTGAAACCACACCTAACAGCTTCCTGATAAGAAAGTGTTTCATAGTCAAGGTTAAAGCAGAAAATCAAAAAAGAGCACTGCCCCCTCCCTAGAGTGCAAATGGAACAGGGAGAGACACAAATAAAACCCCCAGTCAAGAGGAGGGAGGAAATGCTGATGAAGAGAGAGTGAGAGTGAACATTATGAATCCCATTACACTTCTATCTCATGGAGCAGATTGCTGCCGGCAGGAATTTCTGACGTATAGTTTAACTTGCTGTACAGTCTTATCACATATAAAATTGCAGTAATCATAATGCCAAGGAATGAGACAATGACAAATGAAAAAGCTTTCAGAAGTTAATGTTCACAACACACTGCCAACAAAACACACAATCTATTTAATTAGTAAAATGCCATGAGATACTGTTCAGTTCTCCATTCAGAAAACTGTGGGTAAATATGCAAGAGTTTTCTAATTCAATGAGATGGCTACATTAAAGATTGAAATAGATGTGCTGGTGAGATGCAGACGCTGCACATTAAAATAAACACACTGCCTCATAAATTTAACACACTTGACATCACAATGGGCAATGAAAACTATGTCACCTATGAAACAGCTGCAGATCCTTTAAAACCAGTGGCACTGGCTGCTGCAAATCCACATCGGCTCCCCCAGTCTCTGGTCTTGCTACTCAGGTAGTCCAAGGCCACCAGAACAGCCAGGGGTGTAAGAAGCAGCAATGGGTCTTGGTTTGGACAGAGGAAAGCAGTCATTCATCCACACCATGGTGTCAGTTCTGTAACCACGGCTCCTTGCTCCGTTTTCTTGGCGCTTCACTTTGCTCTTCACCTCAGTTTGCACAGTAAATTTCACACTCTAAATCAGATACAATCTCACCAGCCTCAGCCGTTCCTAAATGCTCTTCCCCTTTTTCCTCTCATGCTTGGGGACTAACATGATGTAGGTGGAATTAGTTACAATCTCCACCAGATACCACCTGCAGCAGTTCCCTAACTCTCCAAGCCAGAAATGGACAGATATACCGAGCTCCTACTTTTTTGGCCACTGACTCTTTCTAGCATCCCCAAAGCCATCTACATTGATAAAAATATTCTTAAAATGGGATTCACACTTCCCAAGAAGGCATGGAAAGTAGCCTCAGCCATCTTGAGCTTCTCCAATCTACACAGATGACAAAGGAAAATTTTTATTCTGAGTAAGGTCACCTGTGTCAACGGGGAAATCCCAGCTGCCTTTGTTGTGCTGGGCCCAACTGAGTGTGGAGGGGTCACCACAGCACTGCTGAGATTCCCTGAAAATTAATGCATTAGGATGAATGAGTGAGGAAAAGGTCAGCATGGCAGTAGCCACTGTCATCAATTCCGGTCCCTGTGCATATTTTAGACCATTCTGTTGCATTTTTCACATGCAGCATGGAATATTTAATATTCATGGGACCCCATGTGGTTTTCAGGATGTCTGCCCAGGAAGCCATATATTCTCCTCCATAAGCAGTAACTTTGATTTAACATTGCTGGTGTCTCTCCCTAAATCAGTTTTGATGTCTCCAACTCCACGCCATCGTATGTCTGTTTCAGCAAGTGATGCAATGATTCACAGTGAGCAATCTGGTTCATCAAATAATCTATTTCCTCACCTCAGTAATTATTTTTAATGGGTGATTTATGCTTTTATGAGTAAAGCAGATTAAAAGCCCAGCACAGCATATTTCAGTGTGTAGTACATAGCTATGACTTCCAGTATGTGGATTTGAGTACATATATCTTTCTCAAGCCTAGGATTGACTGACACATCACAAAATGTCACTTCATTAGGAGACAAACAGAAATAATCCAACCAGAACAATTTTTATTGATAAAGTGGAGCAGAGAAATATCAGGGTCACTTATCATTTTGTATGTGGGGAAGAGGCAATGAAATCTTTATCGGAAAATTCTCTCTGACAGGAATGCACTTAATCTTGTCACAGATAACACAGCCACAGTAATATAGTACTTGATATTTATAATAGCTACAGTAGATAGCCCTACCCAAACATGCTGTTTCAGCAGTTCACAAGGCTTAAAATATTTTATGTCAAATGCCTTTGAAGATTTCATTTCTCCCTATTTTTTTTTGCCAAGAAAATCAAGTATCTGAGCATTTCTTATGTGTATATTGCAATTTCTCAGCCTTAATAAAGAGTACAAATGGTGCCATGTGTTCTAAACAACACAAGTTTTGCTATAGGACTCCTGCAGCTTCAGAAGCTGCTCCTACATAATGTGATGCAGAAGGTTGATTTTGATTCTGAGAGGTTCAAAATGGTGGATGCAATTCCTTTAACAGGCAAAATTCTAGAAACGTTCACACCACTTGTTTTACAAGTAGCTTAAGCCTTTGAAAACCAAACTGCTTTTGAATTGCTCCAGAAAGTCTAGTTTCTTCTTGCTGTTAGACCAGCAGGAAAATGTAAGCACAGTCAGTAACCTCTGCTTGGGGACCACCTCAGTCTGGTGACACCCCTAACTCCATGGCAGGAATTGTTTTGTAACTGAAGCCATGATTTGTGCAAGTGTTTTGTACATTCTCTTTCAATTTTATTACAATAGTAAAGGGACCTTATCTTTCAGTCACTGAACTGGAAGGAATCTAAACCAACCTCCTCCAACAGATATCTGTTGACAAATATCTCAAGTGGTGACAGCTCAGTAAATCTATTCAGTGTTTCATTACCAAGTTTTTTGTTATATCAGTTTTAAATCCTCCTTGTTGCAACCAAAATCCATCATTTCCTATCTTATCCTCCAGGGATTTGAACAACAAGTTATTTTTGGTAGCAGTGTATTTGAAGACCAGCACTACTCCTTCTCAGTCTTTTCACATTTAGGCTGAGGACTGTTGTTCTCAATTTCTTCCAATTATATTTTCTATTAATTTACAGTAGGTTTCAGCTCCAGAGAATGAACCTATATGTAAGTTACTACATACACCTCTATACCTGGAATCCAGGTGTCTAAGACCCCAATACAGTTAACAGTCAATCAACAAGAGTTTAGAGAATGAGTCCATTCAGTGTAAAGCAGACATCTCCAGTGACTATTTTGCTTTCTTCTTCATCAGCTATGAGAGCTTAGACATCTACTTCATTAGCAGATGCTTATATTGTTGCCACAAAATCTTTGGAATCTAAACCAGATATCAAATGATCCCCATGTAATTTTTACTGTTTTCCACTGAACCAGTGAAATCAAACCTCTGATGCAGCTCCGAGATTTCCAGACTACCTCACTTGGCCTTTCTCTCTCAACAATTGCATTCTAAAAGTTTTCCCCAGAATTACTTATTTACATCACATATATTTGCAATAAGCTATTTATAGCACAGACGCACAACTCAGAAGACTCCTCTCCTAATCTGAATACATTAACCTGGAAGGAACTGTTCAGCCAGGGATTTTTTAATAGCAGTTATCCCAGACCTGGGAACTCAAAAAAGATTAAATGTAGGGCTGGGGAGTAGTTTTAATGCTTCACCAGCCTGAAAACAATTATAGCAGTAGTGGGAATCCTCCTGACCTTTCCACAGGGCCAGATGCATCACGATATAAGCAGGAGGACTGAAGCGCTATATAGCTATGTCCTTATCAGGGGATGTGGGAATATGCTTCAGCATCTGGTGCTGATCCAGGTGGACTCTCTTAGCCTGTTCCCTGTAAATCTTAATCCTCAGATGAAGCTCTGAGGAATGTTGTCACAGCTTCTCTCTCCTGTGGAAGAGTTTCATGTGGATGCTGCTATCCACACAAGCTGAGCAGCTTCCAGACTGCTGCCATCATTTCTTGTGCTGCAGAAATGTGGAGCCCACAAACACACACTGAAGGGCAATCCCTGGGCAGGCACTTATGGAAAAAACAGATTCAACAGCAACAAACAAAAGAGAAAATCCTTGTCAGGTTCCCCAATCTGGGATGAGAGCCACATGAAAAAAACATTCCTCCATCTCTTCACTCTCTCTTTCTTGTTCTATACACACATTACCTTGCAGACTCAGTGGCCAGTTTACCCACTGGGACCAATCCCAGCTCCTGGCAGCTGCATCTGTAATGGGAAGAAAAGCAAGGCAGTGCATGTTAACTGGCAGCATATTTTTGCAAGATGAGATTGGAAGTGACTTCAGCAACAGCTGCCAACTGAAGCATCTTAGACTGTAGATAAGGAAGAAAATCTCATTTTCGTCTCTGCTCCCCTACAGACCAAAGTGACTGACTGATGTTCCTAAAGAGCATCTCAAAAGCAGGTCCTGCTACAGCCACCTGTGAGACAGCAAAGGGCAAACCACACCTTGCCTCTCCAGGTTGTTCAGAACAAATATTTCAGACTGTGATTTTGATTTTCACAGCTGAAGTTCAGCATCCCCCACTTCAAGCTGGAGCTATTCTGAAGACAAGGATGGGGAGCAGAATGAAGCCCCCATAATCCAAGGGGAAATGCTCAGCAACCTGGTACACCACTTAGACACACAGAGCTCTAGGGGGCTGGATGGGATCCACCCATCCAAGGACTGAGGGAGCTGGTGGAAGTGTTCACTAAGACCATTTCCATCATTTACCAACAGTCCTGGCTAAGTGAGGAGGTTCCAGTTGACTTCCCTGTCCCCCTCCCCCCTCCATTTTTCATCTTGAATGTATTTATTTTGAAATGGAAACACCAAAATAATGTTTTGTCTTGCCCATAACAAATCATCACACTCACCTGAGACATAGCACCATTACATTGGTTCAACAAAAAGGGTCTTGAGGTATGGAGCAGTCAGGGAGTTTGTTTTGTCCTTGGCACATTGAATTTCATGGAAATACTGATATTCAGAAATAAACCAGCAAAATTCTTGACCAGAAAGGCAACGGGTCACAAGTTGTACTCTTGACACATGTGCAAACATCTAAAAGCCTGTGAATCCTACAATCCAAGCCACATAGCAAAGGCAGGAAAACAGGAAGGTTTGGGGCTCAGTTGCTTTGCCACAGAAATCCTGAGTGTTTCCATGTACATTGTTGTACAAGTACAGTGTAAACTGGGAACACCAGCACTGCTGGGCTTGTGAGATGCTGTAGGATTTATTTCACTAATCATTGTAAGATGATCTGAACACAGGTAAGTGTTAATCCAAGATTCAGAAAACACCAAACCTTTTTTAACTAAACACAAGTGTGAGGAGAGAGAACCTGTGATAAGAGAAATCCTAGAGTCCTCACAAACTTTTCAAGCAAAGAGACACAGAATTGTTTCTGTATTAAAGAACAGCTCCAGCAGGAAATAATTGGGGTCAAACTGATTAAGTCAATGAGTGTCATCCCACACACAGCAAACAGCTTTGGGTCAAGCTGTTAAGGAGGAAGTATGTGAGGATAGCAGCATCTCATGAACAAATGTGCTTCTCACTGGAAAATATCCCTTACGTACAGCTCTGTCAAATTCAGAATTAAAAATAAGATTTTATTTTTGTTTTAAATAGATATTGAGCTATTTGTCTTTCCACTGCAGGAGGAATTTATTATGAGGGAAACTGAAAAATTCCCCTACCAGAGTGCCCAAACTTTTTCTGGAGCTCAGACAGGCAAACAAAACCAACAAAACCCAATTTCTTACATTGAAAACCTATTCCAAATCTTTAAATGTCATTAGAAAATAAGTTTGAAAAACAATAGTCATGACAGGTTGGTGATAGTAAAATTACTGTTTAATGAAGAGAAAAAAGCAGGGCTGAAACAGCACATATCTTTGTCTAAGAGCTCCCTCTAGCTCATCAAATAGTGTTCAGTGACACAGAACTATTTCTTGCACCACAGAGCAACACTGCACATATGCAAGTGGGACTTTACAGAAAAGTATTGCAGTACTGAGTATATGCAGCATGAAAATCCACTTCTCATCACCCCACGGGTTCGAGAACAACAATAAATACAAACCATTAAGACATTAAGTTCAGCTTCCTAAGATGTCACTTTTGAAGTTACTTCCTTAATGTTAAATCCAACCTGGCTTAAAAGAGTTTTTGCCACTTCTTGTAACTCTCTCAGCACCTTAAAAAAAAAAATATCCCAGCTCTCACTATTGTTATGTCAGTCTGTGTAACACAGCTGACATTTGCTCTGCAGGTTCACCAGGAGGAGATGGCTGAGAAGAAATTGATGAATTTTCTCTGAAACGTGGCCATCTCAGGGATTCAAGGCAGGACCTCTTCAAATGCACCTGGCAGCATTAGCTTAAGATGGTTCCCATTTTTGGAAAGCAAATGTTGAGATTCAGCATTCCCTCATTAACCAACAGACTGGAAACAGATTGTGATACACAACTACTCACTGGCCAGGAGAAAGGAATGAAACTCCTCCAGCAAAATGGACTCCTGGGAATCTAATGAGGGCAGTGCCTCTGTTCCTGCAGCCATGCTAATTAACATCATTCTCCATTCCCAAAAAGGTTGATTCACATGCTCAAAATTCTTGATTGTTGATAAATTCAGAGTTAATTCCTGGTCCATGAGACAACCTATTGCCCTCCCTGCTGCCTTGGCCCCAGCAGAGATGGGGCCCACGTCTTAAAATGACAAATGGGGGCCAGGTCTTAAACTGACCACCCTAAAACCCCTTCCTGAGTCTGCATGGACCCAACACAGGCCTGAGTTACTGTCTTTGCTTCTTCAACACCCACGTGTCCACAAGTAACATCCCTGCACTGTGTGTTAGGTAGCAGCAGCCATCTCACCCTTCTGCCTTTCCTCTCCCCATCTTCTGGTAGTGGTAAGTACCACAGGGTGGTTGCAGTGGCTGCTGGAGGAACAGGGGGATGAGAGGAGATGAAAACAGTTGATTGTCCTGAGGGAAAAGAAGGTTACACCCTTGGAAAGAGAGAGAGATCACGGGGATGGGGTCACACTCCCCAGATTCAGCACTTGAAAAGGTTGGACCATGGTGCTGCAAATACTGAGGACTCATGTTGTGGTTTAATCCACTGCCAAGCACCTCAGCAGTGAGGAAAATAAAGTACAGCTGCCCTGGATTGCATTATGGAGCAATAGAAAAACTGGTTTCTCAGCCAGCTGCATCTGTCTGGGGATCATGTCTGAACAGAAAGCTGGGTCTGGATCTCTTTCAGAGCTGGACAGAGCTGTGATTACAACTGTGAAGGGCCCAAGAATGGGAGCTGACAACCTCTTGCTCCTCCTGCATCATGGAGCACAGGCAGCACCACGTGAGGTCACGGGGTGGTTGGGGTCTGTAACACCATAAACCTACACACAGACTGTGCAGGTACTTCAGTCTGTGCCAGTTTTCACCCTTTGCTGAGTTTTCCCAAACAGACACTGTTTCACAGAAGTCTCCATGGTTGTTCTTGATTTACGAGCCTTGAAGGAAGGACTGATAAAGAAAGTAAATTGAAGTAAGGCTTAGAGTAAAACACTGTCTTGAGACAAATCTGTTCCTGCCTCCTTCCAACCTCCCATCAGCCTCAATTCAGTATTTCTCTGTGTTAGGGCAACGTAATTAGAATTCATTTTTAGCTTTATACAACTTTCCCTGAGAAATGAGTCCCACCTAAAGAGAAGAAAGCCATAACGGGGCAAGTTAAATTTATTAATCATCCCAAACTGGATCAATACACTTATTTTCAGTTAACAGCTCAACCTGTGTGAATGTGCACAGTTCCCAGACTCAAGCCTGCATGTTTCCTTACCTTCAAACAAAATCCTGGTTAAATACCTTCTTCTAGCCAAGGAGAGATTTATGTACAGAATAGCAGTCAGACTCAGAGATTAACTGCAAAGAAGTTTCCTTCACCTAAACTTAATTAATGTGCATCCTTATCAGGTTTTAGAAAATTGCTGAGAAATCATAAGCCCTGCACAAAAAAATGTTTCTAGAAGTAGAAAGATCTAGGATTTCCTTTCTGGTAGAAAAAAAAGATTAAAAATTGCATTCCTATATAATCTCTAATAGTCCAATAAACTGCAACTATCTGATTTTCTGCTAAAGGCCAAAAGCAAAGAATTCTAAGAGAAATGTCTTCTATCACTATGTTCTGTACATAAAGTAATATATCCATGCAATAAGGAAGTTAATTGGTTTCATGTTACTTGGAGTGCACATGGAAAAAAATTCAAAGAACCCAATTGCTATCTCTAATTAGAATTTCTGAGGAGCAACATTGTAGAGAAGGATTGTCAGCTTCCTCAGGCATTTCCTACTCATGCCAGTCAAATTTATGCGCTCCATTTCCAATTAGTACTTTAATTCCTTTTCCATATCTAATAAACTAGCGCTGGCTGCTGGTTTATTTTAATTCAGAGAGTGACAGGGATGCTACCAACGAGCAGCTGGCCAAGTGGGTAAATTACTGTGTTGCAGTGATGGCCAAACACTGGTACACGGCATATTTCTATTATGCAATTAAAGCCATTACTATCATCACCTAGGAGGCCAGAGTACTTTGGGTTAGAGGAGAAAAGAAGTAGGTAAAAAATAGCAAAAATGTTTTTAAAACAATACGGCTGTTGCAAGACATCTAAATATATGAGAAGGCTGTCACAAGTATCTCTGCTTTACTCACAGAATCCCTCAGAAATTTGGGGTGGATCTGGTTAGTAAATGTCTAAACAGGAGGCTGTCAAGTCAAGCACAACAGAAGGGCAGAAGGGACAGCTGAAGGATGGGGTAGGATGATGTGCAATCTCACCCCTGCCAGGTGAGGTTCTTGATTGTCTTCAGTCAGATGAAAACCTAAAGTTTCTTCATTATTCCATTATAAGAAAGACAGAGACAGATCTTTCAGCAGCAGTGCCTGTTGCAATGGGGTAAGGGGCAACTAAAAGAGAGTAGTTTTAAGTCCAGATTTAAGGAAGTAATTTTTTACAATGAGGATAGTAAGGCACTGACACAGGTTGCCCAGAGAGGTGGTGGATGCCCTATCCCTGGGAACATTCAAGGTCAGGTTGGATGAGGACCTGAGCAACCTTGTCTAGTTGAAGATGTCCTTGCTCATTGCACAGAGCTTGGACTAAATGACCTTTAAAGGTCCCTTCCAAGTCAAACTTTTCTATGATTCTATGTGTCCTCCTTGAGTACCAAAATACGAAAAAGTCAAACCGATAAAAGGTGAAAAATTAGAAACTAGGATATACAAACTAATATTCACCGTGTTTTGTCCCTCTTCCCCCTCCTTCTCTGCACAGTTTAGCAAAGCAAATGGAAAACTCCACTGCCACTCAGCAGCTTTCTCAGTTAACTGGTTCTATCGAGAGACAGAGGGATTCCCAGAAGGGGCAGAACAATTCTCCCTGTGATGGAGACCTTTCTTGGGACAGAAGACCCCTTGGCCT
Source organism: Calyptomena viridis (assembly GCA_013390005.1). Lineage (NCBI taxonomy): Eukaryota > Metazoa > Chordata > Aves > Passeriformes > Eurylaimidae > Calyptomena > Calyptomena viridis. Next base: position 86,140 of record WEIV01000161.1, read on the forward strand.
GGGCACCTGGGTGCTAAATGAGGTGTTAGATGAGTGTGGTTTGTGGGCTGACAAGTAGCACAGGATGAATATATGGACACAACAATAAAGAGGCTGTTCAACACAGTGGACAGCATGTTCTGTCCATGGCACAGACTGACAGAACCCAGGGCAGGTGTAAGTAAGGGCTGTTGGCTGGTACAAACAGGCAGAACTAAAATACATTGTTCTACAGGTGCACTGACTATTTCTCCCTGCTCATTTGGTGCTGTTCACTGCAATGTTCTGTCTTGGCTTCAGAATTCTGAATTTTTCTAAATGTGTTTTTTTTGAAAAAAAGTACAACACACCACCCTGCTACCTCTAACCATTTACTGAAGGGTTTTCTTACTGGATTTGTTTTAACCAAAAACATACATGTTAATTATAGAAGATAACTGCTATAGAAGATAACTGAAGATGGGAAAATGTGCAGTGGGCTACATGATCTGTAGCATTTCTATGCATAGAGTGTTATTGTATATGTGACCTAAATGGGTTGTAAACTGTAACTATGCATCCAGCCCTGGGTTGTATTCTAGCTCTTCCTCATTGCACTGACCAGAAGCTTCTATTCACACCTAGCAGGTTCAGAATCCTATAGAAGCAGCTGAGAAGAACTGAGACCACTCTAACCCAAACTGCAAGAACCCCTTGGATATTGAATCCTCCCACCCCACCACCTCTCCTAAACCGTGCTCTTCTGCAGATGACAAAATTAGAAGATGAGGACCAAGCAGCCTTCCCAGACCCAGTTTAAATCACTAGTGAACATTATATTCCGTATTTGATCTCCACAGGGACAGTGAGCACTGGACAGTGACAGGTGGAATCATTACTGAGAGTTGGGGATCCTGCTAAAACTGATGAGAGCACATTTTGACTGTATAAAGGACATATAAAAATGGCAACATCTGTCCATCAGATTCCCAATTATCGACATTGCCTGAAAGCTCTGCTCTGCTGATTCCCACTCACTTCTCAAATGGAGGAAGTAAACCAAGTCCAGGCCCTTGGGCTGCCTCCACACTTCCATCAAGCACCCCAGTTAAATTTCAGCAAAGAGCACTGAGGTGTATGACAGGTTTTTTTCCTCCAAAATCCCTGACAAAACATCCCTATTAATACCTAGACATTTCACTATTCTGAGAACTATTACGAAGGTATCCTTTCAAAAGAAATTTTTACAGCATAGAGGGATTCCTAATTCAGCTCAGGGAGAGCTGTACTAGAATTAAGCATTATGATACATTAAATAGAAATGACCTTGAAAAAAAAATGGTTGGTAATGTACCAGAAGCACTTTACTTACACAAAAATGAGAGTAATGAAGGAAATTTCTGTCCAGTATCTATGAATTTGCACCTTGTAGGCTAATCAGAGTGTGCAATTCAGTTTGCTTATACAAATGTTAGCTAAGGAGTAAAAGGTTTACATTGGTTAAAACTTCATGAAAGAAACTGGCCAAAAGCTTGGAATTTTTTTAAATTATCTAGAGTAAGGTAAGAATCTTAACACTACACAGAGGATTTAAAACTGACTAGAAAGCAGAAGCCAAGAGGTTAATGGAGACTGTTTATGATGGTGGTGGTGGATGGCAGTTGGGAAATTTGTCATACAAACTTCATTCTTCAAAATTAAGAAAATCAAATGTGTTCACATTCTTATTCAGTTTAAGCACAACAACAAGTAGATCAGCTTTTAAAAAACATTTGAACTTTTAGCAACTTCCCTAGGGAAAATTACAGAGCAATAAAAATACTTTCCCTAGAGATCACACAGGATAAATCAGTGCATCTTCTCCCACGTTATGAATCTGCACAGTAACTCAGGTTCTTGCTTAGGACTGTAGAAATACTACAGCAATCAGCAGGACACAATGTAATGCTACAATAAACATAGCCAATTCCAAAAGAAGATGGATATGGAATTGGACCCAGCAGGCACACGTACCTGTGGAGCAAAGGCATGCAGAGAAAACAGCATGAGGAGCCCACAGGCTTTATACTAAATGTCAGCACAACCCTCCTCCCCATCCCTCCATGTCCCACACCATTTTGTGTTCAAAAGTCAACACAATCCAAACTAATGCAGCCATTTGAGTGAATTAGCACTATTTTAGACTCCCTAAGAAAGCTCTTACAGTTATGCCTGATGTATTATAACAGCTTGACTAACAAAATTGCACTGTGCTTCCAAGCAAGAGGATAAACTGAAACACCTTCCCCAGAAGCAGTGACTGACAGGAGATTCTGTTTGTAGCCACTGTTGTTGCTCTTCTATTTTTAGGTTGGCAAAAAAACCCCAGTTTCTTGATCCTGGCTGCTACCTTCTCCCCAGTGCATGCTTTCCATAGCTGACTCCTCCTCAAATGTCCCAGACATTGCTGCCAGAACATGTATTGTCAGATCCTTCCCAGCCAAGGAGGTAACAGACATTCACCCCCGGGTGCAGGCTGGTGTCTCACAAACTTTGCTCTAAAAATGACAACAAATAAACAAATAAATGAACATTATCTGGGAATATTCACCCATAAAATATTGGTCTGTTAAAACCACCAGCATCCCACAGCCATTGTACACTTCCAAAAGACACCATTACAGCACACAGGAAATCCACATGATGGATTTCCAAACACAGAAGATGGCATTGTCCTGAAGAGCATCAATATAGACCACAAGGACCAACACTGGAGCTTCTTATGTTGCTTCTGTCAGTGATTCAGGAAGAGCGAGCTCAGACTGAGCTGCTGCACTTTCCCTGGTGCATTCACAGGGAAAATTTTCCTGCAAGGAACCTAAAAGCCTTGTGGTGTGCTTAGCACTATCAATGCAGCTGAAAGGCCTGTTTTACAACAACACCCTACACACTCATGAAAGTCAGTGTTATTAAGACACCCTGTGGATAGTCCAGCAAACCACCCATCTGTAAACAATTAATTAGAAGGCCATCCTCAGAGTAACATGCTAATACAACAGCAGCTCAGAGCAAGAGAATATTAATAGCTTGGTGTGCAAGCAGGGAAAATGCTCCAGTTTGGGATTGGAGAGGAACTTTGATACCTCACCACCACCACTGACCATTTGTACATTCTACAGCAAATGACTTACAGTCCTCTCTCTTTGTTCATCCATCTGTGAAGAGGCCATCAAAATATATATTCACCTTGTACAGTTCTTGGCTTGCAAAAAGAAAACTCACATGTAAGTGGAGGGTGCCATTCCTGTGACATGGAATATATTGCCCTCTGTTACAAGCCTGCCCTTTGTAACCATACAATTTGAGATGTGGCTTAAGGGCAGGTATAATGATACAAGTAATTGTAGGTAATGGCACATACCCTTTGTTTCTTCAGAGTAATCTTTAGCAGGTTAACTTACCTTCACCACTTCAATCCCATCTTTGTGATGCCCCTCAAAATTGAGAGGTGGTTGACTTACAGTAGTGACATGTCAATGGCAATTGCTGTCATTCACTACAGAACATGAGGGGATCACCTTACAAGAACCAAACCTGGCTGAAACAACAGGACACTTGGCAGCAATTTCCAGTGCAAATAGCTGGATACTGTGCAGCTGTATAGTTTGAATGATAGATGGCCACTGTAAAATAAGAACCATCACACAGCAGCAGACAGCAGGGAATGGAAGCACTGAATTCTGTTTATAGCACCAATGAAATCACGACCAAGCTGTAGTTGTCCAAATATCCTGAACAGCAAGTGCTAAGCTGACCATAGGGATCCCTCAGCCTGGCTAAAAGCGATTTTTTTAACTGCTGGCCAATGAATTTGCCAATAGTCAGTTGTATGTTTTAAACTTTGGTGAAGGGAATAATTGGGACTTCCAAGTTATTTATTTCTGCTCGTGCTACATCAACAGCAAACAGATTGCACATCAGCTTTAGCCAACACCACAGGAACCACAGCACAGCTCTTCTACCAAGACCTTCAGCACCACATCACCTTTGTGGATGAACACAAGGAGGATCACTGTTGTGGTTTTAAGTAGCTAGTTTTTTTATTAGCCGGGGGAGCTATGAAAGAGGCTTCTTTAAGAAGCTGCTGGAAATTTCTACAGCTACTGTTAGCTCCAAGCTAGCCNCAAAACTATGAAGCAGTTTTTGTAGCAGACTGTTTTCAGGAGCAAACCCAATGGGAAAGCCTGGGGTTGGGCTTTTTTTTCCCTCAGCCACGGCAGAAACAACATCTGACTGTAACCCCCCCACTCCTGTCTTCCCGGGCCACTGGGGGAAGGAGGGAGATCTTTGAAAGAGGGAGGGGTGGGGGAAGAAAGGTGTCTGTAACATCTATCAAACTTCTCACTCTTAAACTCTTAAACTCTGATTTTAGTAATAGTGAATTCTTAATATTCTAAGTTAGAGCCTGTTTTGCTTGTGTAATAGTTAATAAAAAGTTGGTTATAATCCTAATCACAAAAGTTGAGGGGGCTTTTTCCCTTCTCCCAGAAACGCTGGCTGTGTGTCAGAGTCAAACCATAACCACTGAGCTGGGTATTGTCATTCAAAGCCCTGTCAATACTTGTCACATTCCTTATCAATACCACAGGTAACCACCGATGTCCAAAAGAGCAGGTCAGCTCTTTAAAAAGGCTGCAAGCCTCAAAGCCATGATGTGGCTGTCTCAGGTCTATTAATTCCTGTCAAGATTAAAATAAAAGATCAGGCTCAACGTGCCCTTTTGATCCTATGGCACTTTCCATCTTAGTGCCTATTTTGCAAACAAATATTGATAGAACAGGCTCCACTGGTGAGCTGGCTGCCCTCCTTCCCCTCAGGGGATTGTCAAGATTTGGTTCCCATCTTCTTTCAGTGAGCAAAGAGTTAACCTCTAACATATTGCTCTCCTCCTCCTTGTTGTCTGTCTTTTTCTTAAAAGCTCTAGTTCTTGGTTTGGAAAAGGTGAAAGCAATCCCAAATGATATAAAATGAATTCATAAAGCTATTTAGGAGTTCGCTCTTTGCTTTCAGTGGCAACAAATACAGACCCAGGAACAGGTATTAGAGTCATTGATGAACTAACAGCTGCCTTTAAGATAAGAAGACTGAATCCCAGAATCTGAACTGTCTATTATTGAACTACAAAGCTCTAATAAATGCCTTGTTTGATGTCCCTAGCACCTGATAAATCACAATATAGCAAGTCATTGCAGCACTCTTTGTTAGAAGAAAGAGCTGCTGATACCTCAGTGAAGATAAGCAAAATAACATTAAAAGCAGAATCACGAAACACAAACATGGAAGGACCCAAGAATAGCTACAGTCCAAGAGTAAAATGATGTCAACGATGTCAAAAGAAGATCTTTAAACATAAGCAGTACTGTCACGAACAGCAGCAATGTGAAATGAACCTCCTCAGCTCTGACACTGCACATCAACCCAACGCCTTTGAAAAGAGACTCACACAAATTACATCAGGCAGCTAAAATACAGCATCACAAAGTGCAACTGAATAATGAAGAACGGATGCATGGAAAGAATAAACACTAACAGTTTATCTGATCATGATGGTTACACTCAATTTAGTGCCACTATCAGCTGGTAATTGGTAAATGAATGTCTGAATCGACTCAAATTCAGGGCAACATGGAAACAGTACCAGAAATTTCATTAGGAAAAGCAGGTCCTTTCCCTGCTTCTAGGAGTAAACAGCTTTTCTCCACTTTTCAGAGGTTTTAGTCCTAACCTGATCCTCTCAAGACTCAAAAAAGCTTCGTGTTTCTGAAGAAAGGTTGGCAAATGTCTGTCCTTGTCAGGCTAGAGACACCATCAGAAAATTTGAGCGCAAGCTTGTGACACAGATTTGAGTTTCTTGGAAGAAAACTTTTCTCAGCCAGGCTCAACTGCATATCCTGATCTAATTGCATGGAAAGAAACAGCCAGTGCCATGGAGTTGTTCCTCTGACCTATTTCAGACCTGTGTGAATTGCACACACTTCTCTCCTTGGCTTACAAAGGGAGCCAAAACTGATGAGCTCGGGTTCAGGTATCTGAGAATCATACAGTGGAACAGATGGATTCTGTCCCAAAAAACAGCACATCATCTCAGGACGTAACAGTGAATTATCTGAATATCCTCTAAGAAAACAAGAACATCAAATGTGAGGAGTGTTTTCCTCACATGACAACTAACACCTTCAGGAGAAAGAACAATTGTAAAGTAATAGATTTTTCTGTAATGCCCTCTTCTCCAGGTGGATTTGTTCACACCTAGCTCCATCCTGCTGCCCTTCACAGAGCTCAAAAACCTGACAGCATCATCAAGACCAGAAACCAGAGAGATTTAGAGCAAGAGATGCTCATGTTGAGCAGTTGTGCCAGACTGCCAGATGTTACCCTTCCTAGTCACCACTCACCATTCTCATGATGGTATCAGAGATTATCTGGATTGAAGAAAACTAGTATCTGTTACTAATTATTGCTGTGAATCTGGTAGTGTGCTGAGTGCATCTGTGGCAGCACACAATGCTGGTCAAAATATGAGGTTTATTGGAGTTTTGCTCTCAAAACCAAAAGAGCACTCCAACAAAACTACTGAGATTTCTCAAATGAAATGAAAACTTATTTTAAAAAAATAAAACAAACTGTGTAAAAAAAGCAAACAAAACAACACCCAAAAAAAGTGGAAAAACAATGGTGAGAAATCTTGGAAGCATTTGCCTGTAGTCCCATAGGGAAGGAAAACCCCAACTAGAGCCAACCATAGCAAAAGTGCAGATTAACCATCATATGATTTATATTAGCATCATTTGGGAAAGAACAATTTCAGTTCAGGGATTGAAATGCTTTATTCTCCACAAGAAAAGAAAAAAAAAAAGACTCCTGTCACTAAAAAGTGCATAATCAAAACTGGTTTTTGAACCAACCTAATCTGGCTGAGAACACACCAAGAAGCTCATCATGAATCCTCTTTTAGTCTTGTTCACTAAACTGATACCACTTTGGGATAGCCAAACCTAACGAGAGCTGCTCAAGGATGGTGCCTGATATAACTGATCCCAATTCAGCTCCCAGTTGTGCCAATCCAGAAACCATCCTCTTAGTCTGTACTGCTCAGTTATGTTACTGGGAATTTCAGCAGAGCCCAGAATGAGTGAATGAGGAAAACAGATTAATTTATTTTAGACTTGCCTTATTTAAAGAAAGGCATCTTTTGCTTTGATGTCCACACTGTATGTGTGCTCTTGCCTGTTATGTTCACTCTCCAGCTCTCAAGTGCCTTATTATGCTTTGCCTGATCATAAAACACAGTAACAAAGCCATTTTCAATGTTAGCTTTTTTTCACTCCAGCCAGCCCTTTTCTCTTGAATTTAATTTAAAAAAGTGAAAAAAAAAAAAATTAATGCTTAATTTAGGGTGTCTGCTTCAAGTGACAGCTACCTCTAGAAGCTACAGAACTATCCCTCCAGAAGTGGAACAATCCTACCAAGGCAATCTGTGAGCACCAACCCTCAGGACATGGTCAGAAGGGACCTGAATGGTCTCAGGGAGCTGCTGGTCTGTCTGGTGATTTCTGGTGGTGACTGGAGCAGGTAAAAAGTAGCTGCAAAGAGGCAGATCTTCTTCCACATAATTTATTATTCAAGCGTAAAAGTTTAACGAACCTATTTGAGCAATTAAAGTGTGCTCTCTGGAGCGGAATTGTCTTTTTGCTTCTGAAGACACAATGGCTCAGGAATCACTAAGTGCTTCAGCCAGGCCCCCAGCGTGCATTAAATCACAAGTTGCTTGTTGCTCTGTACACACCCAGGAGCAAGAAATAGCTTTATTACAATAATACACACCATTAAAGAAATATTTTAAGAAAATTAGGAGCCTCACACAAAACTCACTGGGCTTCTGGGACAAATCTGGTCACAGCTGGAAGCCTAATATGTTTAAGGGTGGCTGATCCTTAATACAATTTTTATAAGATTTTTGCAGTCCTGCTATAAAAGCCTGTGGCACAAATCATGATTGGAACAAGCAGACCTCCCCTTGGGAAAGAACTAAGTTGGCTTTGCTGAAGTTTACTTAGTGTAATGTTTCAGATATTTATATCTGTGCAGTCTGACTGATGATTATACTGAGCTGTTGCCCAGCTACATTTAGCCCCAGGAGAGGAAAGGGGAATTAATTTCAGTGTTACCTTCAGTTATTAAGACTTTGAAGTACTCATGACCCAGGGTCTCTGACTCCCAGGATAGATTTAAATTACTGTTCTGTGAAAGATTTGCTTTCTTTTACTTTTATTATGAGCATACAGTCTAACCTCCAAAAAAAGAAAGCAATGTTTGGCTTTGAAAAGAATGACACCACCAAAATTGTCAGCTGCTGCTATTAACAATTTATTTTTCAGTGCTATTCTGCTACTATGCAAACCATGATGGGAACTGCATCTAGCAGCATTATTTAATTTTGCTTTACACTGTTGGAACCATTTGAGAATGCCTAGGTTCAAAAACTGCATCTTGCCAAATACTAAGAATTGCATTCCTTGTTCTCACAAATGACCATGCAAAGAAACAATTCCTAGCAGAGTTGCCCAAAAAGTCTTCCCCTTTCCACTGAAAAGTGCCATTTTTTTCACAGTCAGTCTTATTTGTTAATTAAATCATTTAACCAAAGCATCCATACAAGCTTCTTAGGTTCAAGACAGAAGATGACTGTGGCACAGGGGAATGGAGAAAATACCATATACACATAAAAGGATAAAGAAGAATTTTTACTACAATTTCAAAGCAGTTTCTGCTTGAAGAGAAAGACAGAAGAGCCTTAATGTTCATGCAATTCACAAGGCAGGCTGGCTCCAGCTGCCAGGCCTTATTTGTGGCAATACCCCAGAACAAATTGTTCAACTGATGGTTCTGTAAAGCAAATGGAGAAATATAAGTCAGGCAGGGTGGTTCTTCCTTCTCACACATTCCCATCAGGAGGAAAGATCCTCAAAGACATATTAGATACATCTATGTAATGAGAGCTTCACTGAGGTTACACAATGGCAATTCATGCAAGGCAGTGAAATGAAAAGACAAAGGAAAAAACCCTGTTAACCATGAAAAACTGCAAAATCTACAAGAAGTTAAGAGTATAAGCCAATCTGTACTGTTACATATGTACAGCTTATAAATTTACATCTCATTCTGACATTAAGAAATGTAACACTGTCTTAAAAATTATTGTATTTTTTCAAAACAAACTGCAGAGTCTGTCTTTGTCATTGTAATCTGACAGCCCAAGGCTCACGTTTTTTCAGCAACTACAGTAAAAGCACTCTCCTAAAACCCAAATCAGATTCATGTAAAATACAGCATGACAAAGATCTGGAGTCTTAAGAAAAAAAAAATATCCTGTTTTAAATATTTACCATCACTCTGCTACTGCAAATACACAGGTTGGATTTATGCTGGTGAATTAGAGTGCCAAGGAACATTCCCAGGTGCTGCAGTGCCACCAACTACACTGTTAAATTGTAATCATGATCCACAGCACCATTTTGGTCATGGCCAGCTGTCACTGAGCCAACTAATGGCAGAGCACAGCTCAGGAATTAACACAGTGCAGAGATCAGCCTATAGAGCAGCTCAAATGTGGTCACTTTATTGGCACAGTCTAGTCTGGAGTTTAGTAAGAACAGGCTGTTTCATGCAAGTGGGTCTCAGAGCCAAAAAAGGGCTTTGAGCACGTTTAGTTTACAAGCATTGCTATAACCACTCAGAACTGATATGGGAAGCAAGATGTTGCATTTCAAAGTTAATATAAGGTTTGATACTACCCCTCAAGAGAGTCATCCAAGTTCACAGAAAGTTAAATGGCATTTAGTCTTTCTGCCAAATTACAACATGCAGAAGCCTAAGCTTCCCAGCCAACAGTTCAGCAGTAGTTTGGTACTTCACGTTCTCATCCATCTCAAATAGCATCAGCATTGGTTTACCTTCATTATAACTGAACAATTGCAGTTCTTCAGAGGTTACAGAGGTTCTTGAGAGTAAATAATTTCTTGATTACAGAAATAAAATGTTTAAATCCTACTACTTGTGCAATATATAATAATATATCACAAAACCTCCCATCTCCATTCCAAGGCAATGGAGAATCCAGAGCATCTTGCTGAAGTCTGAAGGAAGAGCACAGAAGAGGAGCAAGTTTAACAGTGCTGGGCTGTCTACTGAAGCTTATCCGCTTTCACTCCCTTAATACTTCAATTTCAAGGCTGTCTACTCAAGATCTGAGCTACCCACTGCATGATAAACTCAGAGTAAGGGAAGGAAACAAGCATAACATAACACAAACATTCCACTGGACAGTATCCTTTAATAACATTTCCCATGAGAGGTCACTAGCTCCTTAAAGCCAGTGAATTGTAAACAGCATATCCGTGAACTGCATGTTACAGGAAAACAGTTTGTAATCCCCCCATTAATCCTTGGCATCAGGGCACACCAGTGTAATTACAGACTGCAGCAGAATAATTTGAAAACTTTATTCCACAGGGCCATAATTATATCCTAGCTGTAATCCTTTAATTGCCAATATCATCTAATGCATTACAGACATATCACATGACTACATGAACAAATGTGCTAAAACCTGCAAGACAGCCACAGCAAAAACCACAGCAGAGCCAGTGATGCAGGCTGTTAGACAAGAAACATGAGTAATAAACATCAGAATACATCAGGATTTCTGCTCTCTCTCTCTGCATATTCATTGCATCAGTAGTTGGTCTTCGAGAGTACCTGACTGGACACACATGTTGAAACTACTGAAAGAAATCATAAAATGCCCTGGGTTGGAAAGGACCTTAAAGATCATCTCGTTCCAACCCTCTGGCAGGGGTAGGGACACCTTCCACACGACCAAGTTGCTCAGAGCTCCATCAACCTGGCCTTGAATGTTTCCAGGGATGGAGCATCCACAGCTTCTCTGGGCAACCCGTGCCAGTGTCTCAAAACCCTCACAGTAAATCTGTCATGAGGTGTCGCATCAACCAACCGCCAAGCCAAGGGCAGAAATAAATTCCTAGCAAAGAAGTTATAAGCACTTACACTGCAGTAGATGCTGACCCAGTCCAAAATGTAGTGAAATCACAACAGACCACAAACACTAAAGACTATTCTGTTCATTTTATTTATATTTCCCATACCAACATCGTCAACATGTTGTTTCTACCCTGAAAAAGAAGAGCCAAGGAAATTGAAAGAGTTTGCTTAAATTTTTTGCTTATCTACAGCCTAAGACCGTATTCAGCATGAGGGACCAGAAATAAAAAGCTTAAAATGAAAAATAATTTGGAGCCTAGCTATTATTGCCAGGCAGGTAACACAGTGTTCAAGAATATATTTGTATTTTTGGCCAATGATTATTACAACAAATGCATGAACAGTTCAAATGTGAAAACTACTCGGCCACTCCAGACCTGGATGCCAGATCCAGTCTCTCACATCCTCTCCTACTGCAAGAGACCTCAGAAACAGGAGACACCAGTTCAACCTGATGAGAAGTTTCCTCAGCAGCTGTTCCTACCACAGGACTAGTACCTTGGAGGCATTACTTGCCACATTAAAAGGCTGAGCCCTGTCAAGTTAGAAAACTCTGAAGGAGGGTAACAACACCACTACAACCCCTTAACTCAAATGAATCTTTTTTTAGATCCAAAGTGCCCCTGAAGCACTTTGAGGCTCTAGAGAAAGAAGAAGGACAAAGTCACACATTTTCCAGCAGCTGGCTCAGTCCCTGCCCCTAAAATAACCTCAGTCATCTCAAACCCAGATCACTTGTATCACCCAGCTGTGCTAATCTGTGGGCCAAGGAGGCACCAACACCTCAGCAACATCTCTTCTAACTAATTCATATTGGAACAGACCCAAAGCATCCATCCCCTGCACACAGACTACCAGTAGCAATAGAATTACATGCAAGTTAGGTTTACACTAAAAATACATTTCTCTTTCATACCACCTGCCAAAGGCAGTGAACAATTTTCCCTTTGTAAAAGTGGCTGCAGCTCTCATCATTACCCCACAGGATGCTGGAAAAACAGTAGCACAGCAAACTGCTCCAAAATTGCTTCAGAGGGCAGCCCTGACACTGCTCCTTTATGTACTGATGTGCAACAGACATAACGGCACCATTTCTTTAAGAAGAGATGCACGTGATTGCAAAGGCATCAGAAACTCAAGATATATGGTGGCAATCATTCTCATAAACAGCCTCTCTTCCTGACTTCAAATCCACACCCACTCACTTTGTTTCCCGTGCAAAGGGTTAAACACCTTCCTTTACTGGCAGCTCTGTCACTTCCTTGTCCTAATTAAACTGGAAGACTAATTGAAAATGAGGGGAAAAGTCCTTCATCATTTTCCATATATTCATTTATAATATGAGATACCATGTTTGCTGGGAAATGTAGTCTTTAATTTTAGAAAAGTCTATGGAATTGGGAAGATGTGACAGGTTCCTGGGATCAGAAGCAAAGTGGCACCAAACTTCAAAATAAGCATAAGTAAAAAACAATTACCAATAATATAAAGTTTTTATGTTCACCAGCTGAACTCAAGAAGACTTCAAGGGAAATAGCACTAGAGAAGCAGGAGAGACAACAGGCAGTTTGTTTATTTACATGTACTCATGACCCCCATGCCTCTCCTATGACTCTCCCCAGACTTTTATTGTAATGTGTTGGTAAAAACCGAAAGTCTCATCTAAACACCTAAAAGACTTATGAAGTGCTCCCTCTTCTTCCCAATTTCACCAGATGAAAAGTTGAAAAATAATCCAAATGTCCTGATTTAGCTTTAGATTCAACAAAGCTGAAGGCAGCATAGAGATTCCCAGGCTCCTCTGGAGCCTTTTATCTGCCCAGCAGGAGAGTGCTGGGTGTTCTTGAGTCTGCTTGAGTGTGTTCCACCCACAGTGACCAGAGACCAAAAGCAGGGGGATTTAGGTTTTTTTCTCTAACTTTAAGCATTGAGAATTAGATGCAACATTGCGCATCATAAAATTTTACAGTGAACTGAAAAGAGAAAGCACTGCCAAAGGGTAAGTCACCGATCTGTTTTAGTTACATGTGCTATGATGAAATGATCTGCCCTCGGAATATAATTCTGCTACTCTCCTTGAAGCCAAAGTGACCATGTCAAACATCTGCACCTAAGGATTTGTCACTTTTGTCAGAGCACACTGGACATTAAGGTACTGTCTAAGAGGCAGCTCCTAGGAAAAGGTCAGGAAAAAGCACACAGAAATGCAGTGACCTGCCTGAAATGATGCAGCATGGCCAAGACTGACACAGCAAGTGGCAGTAATAAATGTAAAAGAACATAGAATACTACAGGATCAATAATGCCAGACAAAAGTCTTTTCCACCGACTTCGGGTCAGGCTCTGAGTGTTCACAGGGGAATCATCAGATCAGAGCAGATGTGAAATAGCAAGAACAAAAGTGGCCACAAAAACAAGACCTGAATACATACCATTTTGCCTCTTTCTTCCACCACATGTTTAACTTGCAGAAAAGAAACCAAAAGCATTGAAAAATCATACACATTCCTTTTCACTACTTTCCTTGTAGTTTTCTTTACCTTTTGCAAAAATGCTCTTGTTAAAGACCAGTGTATGAAAGTAAGTGGCTATTCCTTTACCAGTTTTGCCAGAGCTTTCATTCTTTGTAACTATCTGAAGGCACCACACAGCACTTCTTAATATTATGCAAGACATTTTCCAATTAAGCTGGAGGCTGCATATCTCTGCTCAATATCCTCAGTGCTTTTTAATAAGGTTTTCGCTTGTTCCATCTCCAACACTTGTTTGACACAACAGTAATTTTTCCAGATGAGAGAGAACCCAGTGATCATAAAGAATGAATTATTTACAGAAAGATCAGTAATCCAGTTCACATTAAGACTTCATTAATTGTAGTTAATTGAAAGTACCACACTGAACATATGCAGAATACTCTTCAGGTTCATGAAAGCCTTAAGTATTTTTAAATACTACTGAAAACAAGGAAAAGCCTTAGGAGGTTGGAAGCAGGCAACAATACCTTCCACTTGTAGAGCATTGACTCAAGTCAAAGTTAATCAAGGGTAAAACACATCATCTGCTATCTGGTTGATGGGGACAGGTAATCTCTTTTTCTAATGGGCACATAGTCCAAGTGAGAAGCCCCAATTACAGCTATGCAGATCAGACTGAACTTTTTCCTGCAGTTTAACTTACCTGTACTCTGACTCCATGCAGTCCCACCACTCAAGTCATGCTGTTGACCAAGGTCTCTGAAGTGCTTTTCAATAGACTTTCAAGGCATTCTACCAGCCAATTAAAAAAACACCACCACCACCACACAAAAGGGACCAACCTCATAAGACTCACTGAGAAAGCAGCAGCAAAGCTCATGGCCAGTTTAGGTCCAAGTTCATTGTTCTATTCAAAAACTTGCAGTTTCACTAAGCATGGTGAGCCAATCTACAGACCACTTTAAACTTCCATGGTCTGCAGTGTGGTAGGTAGGTCAGCCTTCCAGAAAGTTGAAGAACAGGGAAAATCAGCTTCAGATCATCCAAACATCCTGTATTAGTATTTTTATTATTAATGTTTTTTCATGAAGAGTGAACATGAACACATTTCCTCACTTGCTTTCCACACAGGTTGTACTCACTTTTTCAAGGAAGTACTTTTCTCCCCCCAAAAATAGGTGCCCCTGCCTTATGTCAGAAGTTTTTAGTAAAAAAATACCATCTTTTGCTAACTTAGGTATCTCAATGGCTAGCTATAACTCTGCTGGCCACATGTAACTATGTCCCACCCCCAGCATTCCCTATTTTGTAGCACTATCTGAGCACTCTGGTACTTCAGCCCACACTTCCTCAGTGCACCAAACGTGTGATTCTTCCTCTGAAGTGTTGTGCTCATGGCTCTGGATTCTCCTGTACAGGTCAAAATCCTAAGTAGCCAGCATTGCAGTGACAAACTTGAAACACAGATAATCTGAGGTAACACTGGATGGAACAAACTGAAACAGCACACATTGTATTAGATTACCCACTTCTGTCTCAGTGAGAGGATTGAGCAAAGTAGGATTCAAAGTTTTACCCCTGAGAGCTGAGCTTTAAGTTCAAAAGCATTCAGAAGCAGGCTTGAGCCATGGAACCCATTTGTTTAATTTTTAATTTATGCTGAACAAACAATTGTTCGGTCTCAATCCCTCCATGCCAGCTAAAACTAAGTAAATTTGTCTTACAAAATTCTTACTGGGCTACACAAACTGTAAAAAACCTCTGCTGACAGGGATAAGTATCAGCACACATAGGGTAAGCAGGATTTCCTACTCTGTTAGACTTAAACCCTAGAAGAATAAACACTCTGCCCATAACACAAAACGGGACAGTTAAGCACCTGGAACAAGTTCCCCAGAAACCTCCATTCACAGAAACTTGACTGGCCCTGAGCAACCAGAAGGGACTGAAGTGAGCCCTGCACTGAGCAAGAGTTTGGGCCAGAAGTCTCCAGAGGTCCCTTCAAATTCAGTGTTACTGGGATTCCATATACACTGTGACATATAAATGCAAAGCTAATCTTGTGAGATGAAGTGGAAGAGTACATAAATTAAGACTACCACAAACATTCATAAACATGTTAACAGCTTTTATTTCACTGGTGCAAGGCCCATGTGTCATCCACCATTCACCAACATCAAAACAAAACATCATCTCCTATAAAACAGTTTCAGAAAATTCAAAACAAAGTAACAGTGGCTATAATAAACTTCATACAATAAATCATTTTGTATCATCCAAACATGAACAGATCAGTTTTTATCATACATGGCTTTTTTTCTTCCCTCAAAAAATACCAGCACAACTCCAATACATGCCTCACACCTGGAAATGCATAACATCACTCCATGACATTGACAGCTGTTCGTGCTTAGAACTACTCATCAATTCACCCTAACAATATCATAAAATACAAAATTATATGAAAACCTACATTTACAAAATACTGTCCCAATCCTGCAATCTATTCCATTTGAGTAGGTACCATTCCAACTCCCCTAAAGGCAATGTGGTATTTAGTGCTCCATTGCTAAAGATTTGATTGCAAACTCAGGGCACAAGTGGGAAAGGTTTAAATCTTTCCACAAGCAGTAAAACACTGCCTTATTCTTCTAGAATGAGTTTCAGTAGTATTTGCACAACCTCCTAAACCGAGACTTACCTATTTTCAATTACCTCACATTTAGGAAGAAAGAAGGAAAGGCTCTGAGTAGTCAGCAGAGAAATGGCTCGTACTGAAATGACTTGGGGCTGTAAGTTGTGCTTTAGTGCTCGATGGTGTCCAAATGCTTCCAAGAGTTAACCACATCTTGCTTCAGTATTTATACAGTACCTGCTGCCTTCCTCTGCACTCCATGAGATGCACAATATCAGAGAACTTGTTTCCATTAGATGAGCATTATGACATGACTCCAAAAACGGGATTATGACGACAAATACTAGGGCCATACTCTTCATAGTCTTTCTTGGTGTGACATACTTGGAAAAACTCCGGCTATGAAAATATAACACAAACCCCCTCAAAAGCATAAGTACACAGCAAATAGAAAAAAAAACAACAAATAAAATACCATCTTAACATTTCTGTATATTGCAGCTTTATGACATGGTATTACATTTTTAAAATATAATGAAATTATAAATACTAGGATATGAATACAATTAATAAAAGTTTGTCTGGTCAGAAGACTACTTTAAACACAGCAATAAGAAATCCCACTTTGCAGATAGAATTGCGCCCATTTTCCTGTATTTGCTTCTCTTTTGCATTTAAGGCCATTGATTTGGATCTTATATTCCTGAAGTCCTAAATAATCTCTAGTGCTGGCTTTGAGAATAAAGGGACTACATTGCAACTATCATACAAAAACTATTTCAGAACCATGTCAAATCATAATGTCCTTATTCAAGTAAAGCTCCCACTTGCCCTGTACAAATTTTACTGAGATAAAACCTGGGTAAGGATTCCAGAACGTGACACAGTTTAGGCTGTCACAATGAAAAGGTTTAAAACATAGCACTCAGATCAAATATACCCGGAATTCACTGTGCAATAAAAATTTAAAAATTAAGAACAATTTTGATAAAGACTTACTGTTGAAGCCAGCATGGAACCACCAAACCAAACTGCATAACGCTGCATGTGATGTGTTATCACTTGAACTTCCACTGGTTTGGGCTAAGAAAAACAGTTCATATTTAGCTGGTTTACAATTTTTGCTGACATCCTTACAAACTTAACATGGTCAGGCCCAGACATCTTCAACCCTCCATTCAAATAACTAAATCACAGTTATTACTGACATGTTCCCTAGGAGACCAAGTCACAAACTCTTCATGTGGAAGGACACAAAAGTTAAATCCCTCTTGCCTACTGCTGCAATCCCATATCAGCTAGAATGGAAACTAGAACTGCTCACAGTAACTAAGTAAGACATGTCATACATTGCAAGGCTAACAATACATTTAACCACATATTCACATACACTAGTCATTTTACAACTGTGGATTTTCATCAGCAAGGTCAAACTTTTAGCCTTGATTTCTTTCACTACTCATGTAATTAATGCACTTGAACTGGTTACCCACCTTTATCCGACCGCCACTGAGTTCCTCACTGAGCCGCAGTCTCGCATCCACGACTCTCTTCAAATCCCTTTGCAGTCGTCGTCCAAAGTCCCTGAACATCGTGGATCCTCCCGAGAGGACCACATTCTGTACAGAAATTAAAGACACATTTGTAAATCCAGCTTCAAGCAAGTTTCCCAACAGCCAATGCTCCAGAGGTGATTATTTGGAAAATAACATCATCGGGAAGCTGAAAAGGCACACAGAACAACTTAAGTATCACCCAATTCCAAGGAGGTTCATGGTCCCCTACTTTCTTTTTTTCTCCTCTAAATACATTTATGTAGACTGTGTTATTACAAAAGATGATTCCATTACAATTGTAAGCTAGTACCCTACAACAGAAATAAGACACTACATCAAGAAGTTTCCCAGGAATGTTCATAGTAAGCAGTTTTAGCCCTGATACCAAATAAGGCTCAAGCCTCATCATATTACATTATAACTAAATTTTATTTTATTTTTTTTTTCATTTTAAGAGTTACCAGCAACCAGCGAGGCCAATGATTCTTGAAAAAGGCACCACACCTCCACAGAGAACTGCAGCACAGAGAAAGGTACGATGCCTTTTCCCTTGCTTGCCTGGTATCACTTAGTTTTCAGAGCAGAACCAAAGCCCTCTTAGCCTGGACTTGTACTTAGATTCTAAACAGGCATTTTAGAGCATCCCATCCCTAATTACGATAATGTTGCAGCATCACAGACTAATGCAGGAGTCATTTCAGAGGTGGGAAATTCAAAACAAGAACCCTAGAAAATAACATTGGTGACAGCAAAAACGCAATTCATAATCAGGAAAAATGAACTCTTTGTGACAAAACTGCACGTGTGCCCTTGCAGAGCAACCCCAAGTGCCAATAAATAAATAGTGCTTACTAAACCCACTTCCATGCCTTCAATACATGTCCACAAGGAACTCAGATCAGGAGTTCACTATACACAGGTCAAAGGATTATCTCTCAGTAACAGTTTTTGACACTGCAGATCAAGACTGTGCCTGTAATTAAAGAATCCCTGACCCCCTGTTTTCAGCCTGCACACAGATCTGAGAAGTTAAAGACACCCATAATAAGCATTCACACTTGCAGAGTGCAGAAGCAAGTGCTTGGAGTTTAAGCAACAGATAACAAGGAAAATCTTGTTTGTACCTTGTAAAGTGAGAAGAAAGCTGCTTGTTTATTCATGAAAAAAATCCCTGCACATCATAAAAACCCATTAGAGTAGGAAAAACTCATTTCTTCACAGCTTCAGAGTCTCTACACTATAAAAGCATGCATAACAAGGCAGATGTGCTTGAAATAAAAGCACACGTCCCCATAATGTTACTGAAACATTTCCAAAAAGGAGGAGGACAGAGAAGAGGAAAGGAGCCACAGGCATAAACAGGAGCCAGAAATTACAGTCAGTCCTAAAATTAAATTGGGAGGGAGATTCCCCCCGCTCCCCCCATACACAAGAACA
Organism: Calyptomena viridis; assembly: GCA_013390005.1. NCBI lineage: Eukaryota > Metazoa > Chordata > Aves > Passeriformes > Eurylaimidae > Calyptomena > Calyptomena viridis. The sequence goes on from WEIV01000161.1 coordinate 105,300, forward strand.
TCTCTTCCCCTGCCTCAAAGTGGTCATGCATTCCACACGTAAAAAGGAAATTGCTAATGGGGAAAAAAGACAACAACCAACCCTAGTGATGAAATAGCAATTAAAAAGATGTCGTCAGAAAATATTACCTGAAGATAATGAAGTTGGCAAAGACTGTGAAAGCAGTAATTCTATTCAAAGAAAATTAAACTTCAAGAATACTCCATAAAGTGGACAATGCTACCAATAAAAATAGATTTCAGAATACACCCGAGAACCATTTTTCGAATACATCTGAGACCAACTCATGCAACTACAGAGTTGGCAGTAACATTGGGAGGCTCCTTCCATCCAGTTAGTTATCATTCCAGGGTTAGAGACTAAAAGGTTACACCTTCCTTAGATCATGATTACTCAAGTACTTCTACACACTGGAATCAGTTTAACAATACACTGGCCAAGAACAGGAGCACCAGTGTCCATATGTTGAAAAGATGAGTCACCTCATTATCACATATCTGAACAAGCAAAGCCAAGCAGAATTTTGGTTATAAGTAACTAGGTGACACCAAATACCATTACTGGTTGGTTAATTATACAGTTACAGTTCCCCTGCTCCCTGCACTTTTTAGCACTGGACCAAATCTGTGCTAACTCTTTAGTAGAAGACTTTTCACATACAGGCTTTGGTAAATTAGCTCAGCAGCTCAGACTATTGCAAGGAGGTCAGAGGCCTGGTATTCCTCACTCACAGTGAAAGCAGAATCCACACACCTTCCCCATCTCTCAAACACCAACCCACCAATTACAAAGGACACAATGAAGGTGGGAAAAGATGGTCAGATTAAGAAAACAAAAATAAACCTCAAAAGACAGCCAAGAAACTACCCCCCAGCCCTCACAAATATCTTCTCTAGAATAACTGAGTAATTCCAGTAACTACTTAACAAAAAACATGACAATGAAGCACACTGTGCATGTCTCCGGATCCAGCTTACTACTGATGTTTAGGTTCTCAGCCTGCCTGGGAATTCTCTGGTCTCCCAGAAAAAGACATCAAGGAAATTAGGCTTTAAGTATCTGTTTCCAGCTGATTCCTTTAAAGAAGACATCTTCTGATCTTACTCTGCTCAAACACACTTCAGCTGGTTTAACAGTCCTAAGCAGCCCATATGTTTCTCAACTAAAACCAATTATCCTACCTGCTGACTGAAAGAACCTCCTGCTGCTTTTTACTTTTACATGGTTGAAAATTTAAGTTGTTTCAAAAGAATATGTTCTCTTAGAACAGAAGGATTAAGACCTTTCACACACCTGACAAAGTTAACTACAAGAAGTAAATAATGAAAGTAGGCTATTTCTGGAAGGAGACCAAGGGAGTGGATAACAATCATAGAATCACTAAGGATGGAAAAGACTTCTAAGATCATCAAGATCATCTCAGAGGACTGGCAAGAAATTTCTCCTTTCACATCCATACCCCTTGCTTCTCTTCTGAACTCTCTTAATACTGAGTTTCTCTTCATACCAATTCTGGTGTTATGCCTGTACAGTGTCACACTGCAAAGACATGAAGTTACTCAACAAAAGTAAGAGAAATCTCTAACTAAAGCAAGTTCACATAAAAATTCCAAAAAGTGACATCAGGTTCTGCAGAACTCATCACTACCAAACACCAGGTGTTGATGTGGTTTGTACATCTGTACTGTGGTATAAGAACACTCTCAGCTGGACACTTCAGACTTTGCAGCACCAAACTGAAAAGCATCCACTGCTTTTCTGGTAAGACATTTCCCAGTTTCCCTTCCTTCTATCTGACAGCCTAAATTCAAGTTAACATGACACAGCCAGAACACCAGGAAGATTTAATGAGAGTAATATATAATTGTTAATAAAAGTTATCATGGGTAAAAACCAGAAGTTTCACAATTAAACCAAACACTTTATTAGCAAGACAGTCAATTAAGTTACATGCCTCTGTTACTTTGGTTAAAACAGGGCACTATTTGAAACAGGGCATAGTATTGAAAATGTAAGAAGAAATATTGTATGTACCAGACAACAAATACATTACAAAGAATTAAATGTATAGTGAGAAACTCTATCTTTTTAATACATTTAATGATGAAGAAACCATGTCTTTTTCTTTAAAACCGTGATTTTCAATGTTCATTTAACACTTCAAGTAATAGCACGAGATTTCACCACAACTTATGGTCATGCTGTTCTGTGGAAATATGCTCCAGACATAAAAGGAATCAGAAAATCCTGCACACGGATTAAGCTACTGTTAAACCAACTACCAGGAGTAACACTGTAAATTTAATTACAGCTGTGATAGGAATAAACAAGGCTTCTCCTCAGTACTCCTGTGCTTCACCGACAGTGTTAATCACTTGGAGCTTCCACTCAAAGTAGCAGGAACACCATTCCTTTCCCCTGTCCTACCATCAGTTGCCAACATGACATGGATCTCCTGGCCTGGCAGTGTCTCCAGCCTCTCCTCACCCTCAGAGCCTCCTGCCCTGCTCGGAGTCATTACCAGCAAACGCTGTCCTAGTGCTGGAGCACACATCAGCAAACTCAGCTGAACAGTGCCATCTACCCGCCAAGCTGCACAGCTGGAGCTGGTTTCACACCAAGTATTCCTTTTTAACAGCAATTCAGGTGGGAAGTGATGTGAGGGGGATGCATTATCACCCTGTCAGCCTCCTGCATCCCAGGTCTCTCCAGGTGTTGAGGATGGACTGTTAAGAGCTGGGCAGTCGACAGTGTAACTTGCTGAGTGAACACTGGCACAAGTGCAGTCCAAACCTTAATTGCAGCAACAAGCTCAAGTTCTCTGTTGTCCACAATTGCTGCACACCCAGCCAGAAAGTCACCTTCTCTAGGGAAAAGAGCCAATATTGTTAAAATCCTGACTCCATGAAGCTGTATTTCCACAGAAAACCTGGATGACTCATCTACCATAAAACACCACACTCGCCAACACACTACAGTCCCCATCTCAAGCAGTGTTTTCAACCTGAGAAGTTGACTTAAAAGTTTGAGGTCAAGGACAGTTAGCACTTGATTTATCAGGATAAGAATCATGAATATTTAGACAGGCTTGGCTAGGATCTTTCAGAGGTATTTCTGACAGAATCCACCTGGTTTCAGATGTCATTTATCTTAAATTCTTTCATTCGTGTATTTGTGCCAAAACCAGAGCAGAGAAAAGCTGAAAGAAATCAATTGCTGGGACACTCAGTGACACTACACTTACATCCTTTGTACTGGGAGAAGGCACACATCTCAGAACCGTTAATACTGTTCCCATCTAAACTCTGGAAGAATTGAGGGAGAGAATCTGGATGGTGAAAAAAGAAGATGAAGTAGAGTGTGGAATAAAAGTTTCAGAACTTGCTGCTAACAAAAAAATTCTGATTTTATTAGAGTATCAAAAAGTTTTTAGAACTTTTGAAAGCCCTTTGCCAAACTTTAAAGTCATTATAACTATACTCACTAAGAAACTAGTTTTTTGACACCAAGTGCCAAAACTCATGCCCTAACTGATGAATGTGGAGACAAGTTTTACAGCATTTCCAGGTTGAAAAGATATTTTTAAATAGCAACTAGTATTAGAAACAGTGGAATTCAACAACTGTTCTGGCTGTACCACAGAGCAGACATTCACCACTGATGCAAGCTGTGTGTGCAGAAGTTACTGTGTTCAGTAGTGTGCCCACAGTAACCTGAAGTCTGGGGAAAGGATCCCTTTTTTGTACAGACTGCAGTCCCCACCGTGCTACTGTGCTCTCTCTATAATATCTCTGGTTTTATGTGATATCATTTATACCATATATTTACATAATTTTAATATAAAGAAAGGTTGTGGAACACTATTTTAAGAAAAAAAGAAGGTAATGAATTCTCAAAAAAAACAGAAACTAGATGAACTATAAGCCATTCCTCCCAAAGAATGGCAAGGGTGATGCAACACCTCACAGAAACCCACAAAAACAGCATTTCTAGCTGCATGCAGGATGCAGTGGAATTCAACAAATAGGCACCATCAACATAGCCAGGATGCCAGGTTATTTCAGCCATGTGGTAAAACCCAAAACTTATCTCCTCTATCATTCCATTTGAGCACTCACTTTAAATTTTAATCCGCTCTCTGAAGATGTGGATTTGCTAACAAAGGAAGAAAAAATCCCACCTTATTTCTTCAAATTTCATTGCAACTTCCCTTGTTTCAAACCTAACAGCCTACCTCTCTCCTTCTCTTTTAGCAAAAAGCAACTCATCCCAAGCAATCCAGAACTCTCAACTCTGTATTAGAGAACATAAACCAGTTTTTTCAAGCAATCACATTAAGATGGTGTAATCATGGGAATTAGTGCACTGCTGGCAAACTTCATATAATAAATAAGGCTTCACCATGTGTGAAAGAAGGTTTGTGCTTGGTACTGAACAGCTGCAGGCTATGGGATCTTGTACAGGCCCAGAGAAGTTGACTTTAGTTGAGGGATGGATTGTGGTGGTGCATCTGCCCCACCCCAGGCCACACTGTGATCTGAGAAATGCTCATTAGGCCTCAGCCTTGACAAACTGCACTTGGACTAAGCCCTTCTTGAGCTTAACAGAAACACTGTTGGTTCCCAGGAACTAACAGGTGTCTAATGAACACCTGTTTTTTAATTAACTGCCTTGGAAATTTATTTTTCTTGCCTGAATAACAACCCAAGTGGAACAGTATTCTTGTTACTGAACCTTCAGCTAAGGTTCACTAAGACTTAGTAACAAAGAAAGTTACCAACTCAAATTGCAGTCAGGATGGAAAACTACTATGGCAAAAGCCCACTCACTAACAACCCTATAAACTGCAGCCCAAAGTGAGATCCTTTTGAGCTCTCGATACCCAGAAGGTAAGGGGCTAATGTGTATGTCCCAAACACTGATATCCTGGTGGCTGTGGAGCCAATGAAGGACTGTTGGCAGTAACAGACAGGAATTGTTGGTAATAACTAAGGACTGTTTGTATTAACACACTGTAAGACAAGATTTGGCTGGAGAAGGGGGGCCAGGCAGAGACAGGGCAGCACTTTTGCATGACAACCAACCACAAAATGGTACAGCACATATGCAGGAATGCGTGACAGAAGTGGACATGGACTATAGGATGAGATTAAGACCACCAAAAACCCCCAAAGTCCTCCAGCCCATTTCCAGAAAGGCCTGAAAGAACACACGGCGTATGGTAACTAATTTGCATAGAAAGCAAGAAAGTCATATTCAGGGTGGAGAAACCTCTCCATTAAAAGTATTTGCCTCCTTCCAAGCCCAGGGGGCACTCCCAGAACCCTGGACATCTCATGAAATGATGCAGCTGGATCGATGCCTATCAGGTGGATCAATGCTGAACCCAGGATCAACATCCCCTCACCTGGATCAATGCTGAAACAAGAATCAGCATCCCCTCAGCTGGACTGATGCAGGAACCAGGACTGGTGACCTTTTCCTCCCCTCTCTTTCTTTAATTCATCTCTCTCTCTTTAATTCCTCTCTTTCCTTTCACCCTACCTACCCCTTTATCCAAAATCCACTGCCATGTGCTTATACAGTAAGTCAGGGACTAACATATCAATTTCCATGTCAAGTGTGTAATTTACTAATAAAACTTTCTGGTTGTTTGCAGACCCTCTGACTGTTGTCACTCCTTTTAATCAAAGAGCATTTATGAATCCCAGGTGCTTCCTTCTCCTTAAGGGTGGGTCCTCACAGATCTGGTTGAAGAATTCAGTATTAAGGAAGTTCTGCTGGTCGAAACAAGAAGATAAGGTAAGACAACTGGCCTTGTAAGAGAGATGAGGAACAGATTGTGAAACAGGGATAATGGCAATAAAACTCAGAAAGAGAAATACCACAGGGCATCAAAAGATGAGTCGTGAAACTGATTCAAAGGCTACATACTACATAAAATCTGCAAGAAGGGGTATTAGGTATTTAGGTATTTTCTGCAGGAATACTGAGGAAGAATCTAAACATATTTGATGGAGACCCAGCTCCAAAGCACAGGCCCTTGGCTGGCCACCACACAGCATCTGTGGGCAAGTGAAACTGATAAACCCCAGAAGCTAAGGAAAAGTATGAGTGGATTATTTCTGCAGCCATACACTGTTTTAAACAGTGAGAACAGAGATGCTTGTCCCTTTACTTGGCTTAAAGAAGTTGGCAACTATTAACACTAATAACTACAGACATCTATCATTACATTCAACAGCTAACTGTAGAACATTATTTTAACTAAGCAAGTATAATGAAAGACAGAAAATGGAATAACAAAGTCTCAATCAGTAGCAAGCCAAGGGAAAGTTATTTGTTTGTTGATTATGCTGAGGCAAGAGTAACTTAACCTCTATTTTTAAATACCACTTTCTGGAAGCCAGTACTAAACCTTACACTACTAGGCAAAGAAACTGTTGCTCTAGGGCAGCTTTGGTCTTTCAGGTAAAAAGCAGACACAGCACAACCACACTGAAGTTTTTCTAAACTCTTCTGCAATATACCTAAGCTTGAAGCCATTGAGGACATCTACTGCAGAACTCATGCCACATACAAGCCTGTTAATTACTTTAACTTCCCATTTTAACCTGCCCCACAGGTTTGCTTTGAGGTGCTACATCAAATTCTAGATTACAGAGGATGTTAACAGACAAGTAAAACTGGCTGCAAAATTTTAATAATTACAAGTTACCCTGAGATGTGACTTTGTTGGAACTTATTGCCCATTCTAACAGGTGAGGAAAACTACCACTCTTTACATGAGCAAGCAAATCTCTCCATGTTATTGCTTTACAGCATTATGTCCAAAAAGGCATTAATGCTGCACAAGCAGAAAACTGGGAAGCACGGGATGTGCTGCCAATGCAGACAGAGCTTGCCATGGACTATGCATGTCAGTACCTTACTTTGCACTTCTTAAAGTATCAGGGACTGAAAGCACTCTCCAGACTACACCCTGGGCAGGTTTAAGCTGGCCTAAGTGTTGCCTCCTAAAATATTTTAAGTTTTCATGTACTTTAGAAGTAGTTCAAAACTGGTTAAAACTGCAGACAGTGGGCAGGAACAAGACAAGACTATGAAAAAGACTATGAAAAAAATAACCATACTTGATAAAGCAGGGGGAGAAAATGAGTGAGAGGGGTGACGTAACACTTAAAGTGGGCAAAAGCCAAAATTCTTCATGCACAAGAATTTACATTACAAATGTCAGATACAAATAACATCCCTCTGCCTCAGTTCCTCAGGGACGATACTTACCTAAGTTTCAAGCCATTAAAATACTTTTCTTCCAAAGATTAAAAGCAAATATCAAGTGGTATTCAGAAGGTATTGTAATGTTTCCTTAAACTTTATTTCTATTCAAAGTTTACATTTCTCATAGTAGAAGAAGTGGTAGTTATGCATATGCTTCTAGTGATGATATTGATATTTAGTCTTTAAACAAGATTACATTGATCTTACAACAGAAAGGACATACCTTATATAATGGACGCCGGACATCAATGGGACAGTTCTGTATAACTTCATCAACTACATCCGAAATGGATTCCATGAAATCAGGATTAGCAAACTACAATGAAACAGAACAGGCATTAAAAGAACGGAGAAACAAAAAGGCAGAAGTGAGACTGTGGAGAGATTTTGTAACAGGGGATGGGTGGGAATCAGAGTCTTGCTCACCAGTCATTCTACATTATAATAAACATGTTTCTGAATGTGAGAAATGAGAATTCCTTTTTCTGCTGAGAAACTTAGATTCTCTTCCTTAGCCATAAATTCACAACAATTTATGCACTATGGACCTTTTGACAAGAGTTTGAGTTTTCCTGCAATATAAAACATGCTGCTACTGCAGAGTGTGGTCCTGTCTTTCCTTTTAAGTGAGAGAAAAACAACAGCGGGCAAATCAGAAGGTTTCCCTGTAAAAAAATTTCAGTCCTACCAAAACCGTTCTGTTAAATTCTCACCAAAAATTCAGATGTTTTTTCCTAAGCAAAAAAGTCTCTAATATTAAAAAAGGCTTAAACAGTCTAGGGTTGTGAGTGAAAGTCTCCATCAATACAAACATCAATAAAGTGCTAAAATAAATTTTTGCATTTATAAATACCAGAGAGTCAGAGCTGATAGAAAACAGTCTTAGTCTAGTGGCAATTTTCCACTTAAGATTAATGTGAGCTTTAAAAGAAAGAATGGCTCACAGCCTAGGTTTTGTCCTTTCAGAGATTAAAGAAATTAAGAGATTTGAGAAACTAAATGAGTTGTCAATATATAATAACATATTATTCTGACTATATTATTATGTAATTTAAAAACTTTGCCATAGGCATAGAAGCTATGTGGGATTTACATCCAAAGCAAGAGTCAAACACAACAAGTATATACTGAACTGAGAGAAATTAGCCAAGGAAGTTGGCTTGGAGCTCAGGAGTATAGAGAATGATGGGAAAAAAAAACCAAGAATTCAAGCTAATTTCCATAGTAAGAATTAATTATAAAAGAAGCTGAAACAAGAAGCCACATAAATTAAAAGAGAAGAAAGCAGCAGTGTTGCTGCACACAAGAGTTCTCATCTGAATGTACTACAGCCTGAAAATTCCTGAGCTCTCTATAAAGATGTTGATGGAACAACAGGGCAAAACGAGTAAGTAGAAATGAGTTATGGCATCCAAAGCAGGGTATGACATGCTTGCTGAATGAGGACAAGGGAACTGCCATGTGAAATTGCAGTCTGCTAGCCAATACCATGTAGCTGGAGAACAGCAAGTAAAATACCTAATTTAAAAAGTAGAGAAATCATCTGGATAACTACAAACCCAAAAGCCTAACTTCAAGGGTGTTAGTGACTTCAGAATAAATTCTGTAAACTGAAAATAGGAAAACATTAGAAGAGAGCTTTACCAAAGGCAGCTTTTACCTAGCTAACCTGACACTCTTTGAAGGGAGGAGTTAATGAAGTCCAGCAAGAAACTCTCTCTGGATGCAACACACATCATCCAGTGTTTTTCTTGTCCAGATCATCAGTTCAGGTTTGGGGGTTTTTTCAATATAGAGTCAAGAATCAATCAAGAAACAGAAAAAATGGGAATTAGTAATTTATCCTGTTCCCAACAGTCTTTGTAGAGACTATGGAAAGAGGAGCTCCTACAATGATGTCTGACATGGGATTCCATGCCTCTCTGTAAGATCACATGGATAGACAGCAGGGAGGAAAAACTATTTAGCCCAGAGATTTAATACTGGCAGAAAATCAGATGCCCACAAAAGAGATTAAGGCTGGAATTCAAACAAGAGGTGACCTAAAGAGCTTTCTTAATATTCTTCCAAGAGGAAGAGGGTAGAGAAAGGGAAACTTCACTAGTGTTAATGTGGAATTTAATAAAAGTTTTCAGTAGTATTACAGACTATGGGTGCCTGCAACAAAACTTAATGGAATGTGTAGGAATGGAGAAGACTTTCTCTGCTCTGCTGTAATGTACTGAAACTTGACTCTTTCCTCTCCACAATACCCTGAAGTTCACTCAAACTGAACTACCAAAAATCAGACAAGGTATTGTAATGTTTCTCAGAAATACACGACTTACAACCACACCAGTAGATATTTCAACAGACTTTTTCCCTCAAGGATAAATTTATCACGTTTTATAAACCGACTCAGTATCATCAAAAGTTATCAATGCAACGGTGTCATGCAGAGTAGTGCCCAAAGGGTTTGGCAACCAAATTGAATACACTGCACAAAGGCAGACTGGTTTAAACTAATGCTGCAAGAATGAGAAAAATACTATATAAAATCTGTAAATTCAAACAATTTCTTCTCAACTTTAGATTGCCTGTAAGTATAAGATATTTTAAATGTTACACGGGACATTAGAAAAACAACTCTCTCCTGTCTCATGTTTTTCTGTGCTAATGTCACCTGTGACTGTACCTGGATTACAGTCAGGAGACTCACTGGTGCCTCCCTGCCACGGGATGGCGCACAGGCACCAGGAATGACAGCACCGGGAATGGCAACACTGCCCTCTCCTCCCTTCACTCACTCGCTGGAATTTCCATAACTTCACATTGCTGGTCCCTATTCTTACCTCAGGATGAAAGAAAATTTCAGGTCCAAGGAACCTTTCATAGCCGACATCTATGACAAACTTGGTTTTGTTGATTGCATTGATGCCAGTGTATTGTTTGATCCATTTCCGAGAATCCCCGTCGTACTTGGCAAACTCTTTCACTATGTCAGGGCAAATGTAACAGTATTTTTCCTGTTAAGAGATACCAGGCATTAAATACAGCTGAAATAATTATTACACCGGTGAATTAAAGTGCAACACGATCAGAAAACAAAACCATGTGAGCATTCTTAGAGATGGGTCTGTTCAAGAGAATTTCTCACCCCAGTGACTACTGAAGACTCAGCCCCACAAGCCAAGGCACGTGGCCCATTTGTTTCCATAATGCTGACTCAGCTGGGTTAGTCTCTCTCAAAATGAAAACATCACCAACAGTAGGTCTGGGACAATAAGGAAATTCAAGGGCAGCTTTCACTGCACAATCAGACCCACACAATCACCCTACATCATATTTTTTTTAATTCAATTACAAAGCAAGTTTTAAACAAATCTAGAGTTTAAAATGCTGATTTAATCCGCAGAACACGTTCACCCCAGAGAGTCCAGCTTGAGTATTTTCTTCCTCTTTCTCCTTCTCCCACACTTGATTGGATAAGCCACCAGAAGCTGGTGTAATTACAATACACTGCCTGCATTTGCATTTTTAAGAGAGCCACTGGCAACTTGTTAAATCCAAAAAATTAGCTCACACAGATTTATTTGTGTATTTATTAAGAGATAAAGAGGGGTGTACCTTTATGGCTTTTGCTGTCTCCAGAGATTGTTCAGGAGGAATTCCTACCTCCCTTTCCCTTAGGAGCTGCTGAATAAAGTAAGTAATATCTCTACCTGCAATAGGAATATGTTTGATGCAACTTCCAATTACGTAGCCTTCTGCCTATGTAGGAGGAGAGGAAAAAAATATTTAAGGGAAAACACTATGTGAATCAATAATTAGCATTCATTTTTATAATACCTTGATTTTTAATTAAAGTAAAATCTTGAAACTAAAATTACTATAAAAATGTGCACCACTGCAAACTAGGTATTATTTTTATTTAAAAGACCCTGATTAACGCATATAAACAAATACTGATTATCTAATAGATACACAAGTGATAGACAAAGTCTTGCACACATTAGAGTCAGATCAGATGGTTCCTTTAAGGCATCATCTGAAAAGCAAACAATTTAAATAGAGCACTTGTATCCTGCCTGAGAGTGAAAAATTAATAAAAAAGTGTAAAATTTATTAAATTGCTCAGACAAGAAAAAAATCAATTGAAGTCGTATCTCACAATAAGCTCAAGAAAAATAAGAAATCTATTTGCTGAATTATTTTTAGGATGCATTTACTGTAAACACTGGTATTGCTGAGCCACATTTTTTCTTCCCTTTCTTTTTTTACACTTTTCAAAGTTTCATACAGTAAATGCTGTTTGTTCACAGCATTGCCCACATGACAAAAACACTGAGAAGACGAGGTTAATACCGAAATGCAAATTGAAGGGAATAAAAATTTCATTTCTAAAATACCTGACCATTCAAGCACCATGTGCTTCAAAAATACTCCAACATCAACAGAACAGATGTCAGTATGCACAGATAGTTCTGTATTTCTAACATCCTCACATAATTTAACTGATGAGATGACCATGTGTATGTTAACAGGCACTTATACAAGTTTGTAGCTCTTTACACACAAGCACAAACAACAAAACACATTAAAACAACAAAAATCTGGAAATAACAAAATACAATAAAATCATACAAACCCCACACATTAGTAGCTATATTAAACAATCAAAACGCAGGACATGAAAAAAGCTAGGACATTTCTTGTCAGACATTGGTGGCATGCAAGAGACCCAAAAATATGACATTTATTATTGATATTTAACAGAACTGAGGCATCACATTAATGGAAGAAATTTTTTTTTACAAAGAAATATTGCTTAAAAGATAGCCTGATGGTTCCTTACTGTGATGATCTGCTAGTCTTCAAACTAAATTAATTGCATCATTAAGTTCACATAATAAAATACATGCTTTTCCAAAAAAAATATAAGGGAGGAAAAAAAACAAAAACACAAAACAAGGCTTAATTTGACACTTCTTATTTAAATCTATAGTAAACAAACCCTGTACTTGTCCAACCCACCAATAATTACAAACTGCATCCTGCTACATACCACAGGGATTACGTGGGTCACTCCATCACCACTATCGATGACAATTCCAGTCAAAGTACGTTCCCCAACCTGCCGTGATGTCCAGGAGGCAGCTAAGGCCAACACTGCCTACAGCAGAAAGAGTCTATATTTAGAAACACAGTGTGCTGATTTGCAGCCCCAGAAAATACTGTTTCAAACATTTTAAGCATGTGCCTACAGAATATAAACATAGTGCAGCTATACTGTACTTTAGAAGTACACATTCACTTTGTTCACCTGAACAGCAATGTAAAGTCCTGGGATGTTAAATGACTCAAACATGATTTCTGCAAGATACTCTCTGTTTTCTGGTGTGTTCAGTGGAGGCTCTGTCTGCAAAAAAAGAGCATTGAAAAGGCACCTCAATAGAGTCCTGATTGATTGGCTTGGCACGGCAATCAAACTTCTAAAATTCTCATTGCGCTCAAAATAGAAATTCTCAAACATAATTTAACCAAAGTGTTTGAAGCTTTCTAAAAAGCAATAGCTGACCTGCAGTAGCCTGCACCACAAAATTAACAAAATATATTTATAATGCAGCTTTTAAGATTACTTTTCCTCTCCCACCCTAAAATGTCTCGTTGATGAAAAAAATGAAAGACATACAGAGAAAAATCATCCAACTTGTGCCTGGAACATTACGTAGTTTTCATCTTACAAAAATATTTTCTCACCAGATCTCATTAACTCACCATTAAAAAATAGTGATCCTCAGGCTCAGCTCGAAGGTATTTAAAAATGACCTGCTCCATGAACCTCTCCATGAGGTCCCAGTCTTCAACAATCCCATGTCGTATAGGCCACTGCAGCAAGAGAACTTGTCAGCACTGGATCATACAAGGGTAAAGAAACCCAGGAACAGGCTACACCCCCAAATCTTCTGAAACAACAAAAACACCTCATCTCATGATTATCTTATCAAATCTTCCATTCTGACTTTAATATAGAGGCATGATTTGATGTTAACTCCTACTACATGGTACCATTGTACCTTGCAAAATTAGAAGCCAGAATTCAGATTCTATTCCTAATACTCCTATTAGTCTGTTGCAGAACTGTGTTTGAATCTCTTTTTGCATAAGTTTTACCATTCATAAAGTTGAGGATCCTACTTGGCTTCAATATGCCTCCCAAACTATAAAAAGAAATAAAGACCATATAGGCTATACATTTTTTAACCAAAATTCTGGCAGGGATGATGTTTACATTTTCTTCAATGTTAAGAACACAGCTGACATTTAAGTAACACAGAAGGATGTATAAAATATGATTTTTTTCCACATAATTCATAAGCCAGTAACACTTCATAAGTACAAGAAGTCCCTTACAACGGTATGGAAAATATGATTCACAAAAAAGCTGCATTGAAGACAACCCTTCACAAAACAATTGTGACATTCCCTGAAGCAAAAGTATCCAACACATTTCACAGTTTCTATGCCATGTTAAGAGGATACACTTTTAGCAAGACTTTAAATATTCAGTATATATGACTACTTCAATAAATCATAATTTTGAAAAATGAACAGCTGCCCTCTATCAATGGATATTTACACAAGCACCAACCACATGGGACAGCACTGGTAAAAGAGACATTTAAAAGAGGGTAAAGCCATGAACCAAATCATGCGGTTTTTAAAAACCAACAAAAATACTTTGCAAAAAAGCAAATACGTGTTTTGAATGACTGTCCCAAAGTCCTAGAACATTTTATAATAAAAACGTGAAACTTGGGAAAGACTTTCTGTGAATCCTGAATGCTCACCTTCGTAGCATAGGTAGGTTTATCTATGGCTTCATCTCCTATGAAAAAGTCCAGATCATCCACACCTTTCATTACCCTCCTCTGAGCCTGGTCCCCTACTTTGGCCGACTCTCGGATTGCAATACCTTAAAATAAACCCAAAAACCAAATAAAAAACCAAAATTAAAATAGCTTAATACCAAGTGGTAATTGTTTATTTACTTAAGCATTCTTTTCCAGAAATAAAAATTGGGATATAAAAAGCAGAAATTACAAAAGTGATCTACTGACAAACCAATGTAGCCAAGTTCATCCTCACTGCATCCCACAGGATTGTGGTCATCCATCCCTCATTAATGTAAATAGTAACTCAGAGAAAATATTAAAAAGGTATTCTATTACAGACTACACTAAACCTGTACAAGTGCAGCATTCTAGTAAGCAACATGATTTTCTGAGTTTCCACTCTAGAATAAAGAGCACAGCAGAAGAAAATAATAAACTGTGTACTTCAAAAATAAGTATTGGAGTCATTATCCTGGTTGGTGAGAAAGAGGAAGAAGGGAGGGGAGAAATCAATTTGCAGTGCTACAGAGAAATCTTTGGAGACACTTATGCTCCCCATTAGCAGGCTGCAACTATCACTGAAATTACCAGATGATGGCTGTTGTAGGCAAGAGATGAGACAGCAAAAATCAAATCTGGGGCAAGCTAAAAATAAAAATGGAATCAAAATATAACCTTATTTATATACAGTTTTCTTTTAATAGGTCATAATCAGGATTTAAACAACATACAGCAGAAAACGTGGAGTAGACAGGCATCATCCACAAACACACCAAATACTATTACCACCAAAAATTACTCACAGGCAAACAACTCATTTAGAAAAACATCTACACCCCAACAGGCTTACAGTTGTACAAAGCAGGACTTATAGCAAATTCACAGGAAACTCCTGCTATCCCACTTCTTTAACATAAGGCATTTAAATCTTCACCAGTAGTTTAGGTTTGAATTTTTTACAATACTTGAAAATAGTGAGACTATAAGCAGTTCTGCAGCTACACTTGGTAAAGAACATGTGTCCCCTCCATCTCTTCAGCCCCCAATTACCTTTTATATTTCTTTATCTTTAGACTTTCTACCATGAGCAGCTACAAGGCAGTCTAGATGCATTAATAAGTACATTGACAAAGTTGAAAAAAAGTAAAAGGCAGTGTTTAACATAAATGGAGATGACAGATGCCATTACAAATGCAAATACAAAATCAGTGCTACTATTTATAAATATATATAAAGCATTTCAGAGAAACTATTAAGATGACAATTAAAATCAAGAACACCAGAAAGGTGTAACATTTTAAACAAGTTTAAGATTAAAAAAAAAATTAAAGAGTAAATCTGTTCAACAAAAGCATGTTAAATGTGCAAGAACATTTTAATTGGTAAACACACACCCAAAAAAGAACATTTTCTAACAGGAACAACTTTTTTGAATATTAAATTGTCTACAGTCCCAGACAATGTAAATAAGGCAAACACCACCTGCACTTTAGTACTTAATTTGATTGGAAGCCTTCCCCAGATTATCCAGGCTGTAACCATGGTGTCAGGTAGACAGGAGGTAAATTGCATTCTGTCTACTCAAGAGTCCTGGCAGAAAAATAATGGAGATAAAAAGGAAATTGGACTGGAGTTCTCTTCATCTTTGTCATAGCAACCAAGAGCTGGTTTAATGAGCAACAGTCCTGGCTAACTGCAAACAAGGAGTTCTGTTTAGCTACACTCCAGCCAGAGATGCTAACACAATGAATATCACTTCCCAGATGGACACGGGACTGGGAAGGCTGACTTGGGAGTTGGAAGCACATAATTTAATCCTGAAAGTGCTCAGTGCCAGCAGCGTATATTAAAATTTGGAGGGACAAAAATTTACTCACATGATGGGATAATGAACTGAGGTTCTGTATTTCCTGCATAGCCAAGTTTCGTATACCTAGGGAAAAAATGATCACAAGGTCATTAGATGCACTTAGATGAAAAAAAAAATACTTTCAATTCACTCAACTTCTTAAAGTGAGAGCCAATCACATGCCATGTCTGCATTTTCTGGGTTATGCTTTCAAGTATCATCCTGCTGAGAAGAAAATTCAAAATTAGTAAATATTCTGAGTGTTACTTATTTTTCAGACATCTTTGGCTTACAAATGTTAGCAGTGTTTTTTCTGAACTATCAAATCTGAAAAGTCAGCTCTCTTACTTTCTGCATCTTGCTGAGCAGCTACAACAAAGGGCAGGCAGATCACATTCCATCCTTTGGTAAAAACAGGGCTGTGCAGATCTTACCTTTCAGACAGCTCCCATGACCAAAGATGGCATTAGGTTTATAGATTTGTTTAATATTCTCAAATACAGAAACTAAATAAATATTGTGTCTCAAGTACAAACCACAGCTGAAAACTCGTTACAATCCAAATAAAATTCTTTTTCATGCATTGCAAAAACCACTCACTTTGTCACAGGTATAGTATTTGTGTGTGATAAAATACAAATACTACACCAAAGCCTGCACTGATGAAACACTTTAGAAATGGGCAGCAGATGGTAGGAAGCTTTGATCATCTCATTCAATATACATACAATATCTATTTTAACAAGTAAAGGATCAAGAGTAAAAAAGAAGGGGGAAGAAAAAAAGGAAAGGAATTTTCACACAAAACGTAAAAATCTCTACATGGTATTAGTGGCTGCAAGCTACTCCAGGACTTTAGCAACTAGAAATTATTAAGATCCCAGACTTTGAAAAACAGCTCCATTTTTAAGGGGCAGAAAAAAAAAAAGAAAAAACCAAAACAAGCAA
>WEIV01000161.1:130983-204295 GCA_013390005.1 Calyptomena viridis
GGTGGTGTACTCGTTATCACAGAACCAATTAGGTTGGAAAAGACCATCGAGTGCAACATCACCATGTCATCCAGACCGCGGCACTAAGTGCAACATCCAGTCTTGCCTTAAACACCTCTTTGGATGGTGGCTCCCCCACCGCCCTGGGCAGTCCACGAAATGCACAGCTTTGTATTATCAACGCTTGGTTCAGCACAAATACAAAACATACTCCCAGCCGCTGTGAAGAAAATTATTCCAGCCAAAACCAGCACATTCCCCCCTTATTCCATACCATTTACATCAAGTCCAGGTCCCACACTCTCACACTTCTGTTTTCTGAGGGCACTCCACCCACATCAGCCGGGGCTGGCCCTTGCAGGATGGTCTGACATCATGGATTTCATCAGCTTGAAAGCTGCTTAGGTTAGATATTAGAAAATTTAGGTAAGATATTAGGCAAAGGTTCTTCACCCTGAGGGTGGTTGAGTGCTGGAACAGGCCCCCCCAGGGCAATGGTCACAGCACCAAGTCTGACAGAGCTCAAGAAGCATTTGGACAATGCTCTCAGACACATGGTGTGACTCTTGGGGTGTTCTGTGCAGGGCCAGGAGTTGGATTTGATGATCCTTGTGGGTCCCTTCCAACTCAGGATATTCTGGAATTCTTTCAAGACATGTTTGATGGCAAAGGATGTAGCACATGTTGGTGGAGGAAGAAAGGGTTCACCACCCCCCAGCAAACACTGCAGATACTGCTGCCCTTCAGAGCAAGACCTGCCTCAGTTCACGTCTCAGTGAAGGTGGGGTTTGCCCCAGGAAAAACGTGGGACCAGTCAGTTGTAAAAAACACAAAGCAGTGTTTCTTTGGGTGCAGGTGGCCATGCTACAGCCCACAGATCCTCCAGGCTCGCTGTAAACAGACCCAGAATACAACATATTAGTACACTTGAGCACTTCAAACAAAAAATAGGCTGCAACAAACATCACCTGCAAAGTTGTTGACACCTAATTTGCATACAGGATAATGATGTGTGACTCAGCCCTGGTCATACTGGGAGTGCGTGGTGATGCCAGAAATAGCCCCTCCAGATGCCTGGGCCTGAGTATGAACCACAAGAATGAGTGTGTTTCCCATGAGGGGGCAGTTTCCTATCTCCCACTCCCAGCTCCACATCGCTGCACCAGGAGCTTGGGCAGACCCAGGACCTGCGTAAGAAAATGAATGAGATGTATCCTCTGGTCCTCATGCCCAGCATTGGTGTGATGGCTATAGGTTGTGCATATGTTCTGGGGGATGGTTTGTTCAGCCATTTACCACAAACTGAGCACACTCGCTCAACATATTTGTTCACTCTGTTCCCCTTGGAGATTTTGGAAGATACAGAGCATGGTGGAAAGCAGCCCAATTTGCTTGTTGGATGGGCTCCCTTATCAGTGTGTTGAAATAGCAAACACTCAGACTCTAAGAAGTAGGCTCCAGAGCTGGGGATTGAAGCTCAATGGAAATTGTCTGCCCCCCTTGTTTGGCCAGTCAAATTAAATGGCACATGGAAGGCACTGCTTTAGCATCCAACAGATAAAAGAAAGAATATGCTTTGACTTTCCTGGCCAAAATTTTCCCTCTCCCATGCTGTTGCACAATATGCTGCACTAGGCACAGATAATATCTGCTCATATGCTATATGGGCACATCACTGTAAACTTTCTTATAATTCTCAACTTTCATTTTATTTTTTTATTTTGTTTTAAGAAGTTGGTAGCAGTTACAGCTGAGGAGAAATATCTCTGAAAACAGAGATATTGCCATAGGTCACGTGCAGTTTACTGATTCTATGTAGACATTCAATTTGCAAACAGCTGCAGAGGTTTAAAACGTTTGTGCCCTGCCCTTCTCCTTTCAAGCTGTTTATAGGGTCTCTTGGGCATTGATTACTACTCTGGTAGCTCTCCCAGCTGTTTGTGTGAGTGCTCCCTAACCCACTTCAAGCAGAATAAACTGAGATAGTTCAAACAATTTAAATATGAACCATACACGAACTGTTGATTGTGCCTGAAGTGGGTTAGGGAGTACTCAAGTTGCTGTATTTGCAGAAGTGAGGAGAGGGGTAAGACACAGTAACATCTTAAGCTGTTCTAGAAGAGGATCTCTGTCTGTAGTCTAAATGACATAGAGACAAGTCCATAGAGCACTTGGAACAGATGTGTCATGAAACTATGATCACATACATCAGCTGATGCTCTCACAGCAAAGAGCAATGTGAAAACATCCATTCATCCCAGTGATATATTAGAAATCAAGTATCTCATGATTATTTAAATAACAATAATGATAATGATAGAAAAGTAAGGAGGAGACACCTGATCTGTTAGGTGAATGATAGATTCTTCTGAAACCATCATCATGCAGCATTTGGAGGATACCCTGGCATCTCCCTCAGAACACAGTCCTTCTAATTGTCATTTCATGCTTTAAGCCCACAGGCATTATCATGTTCTTCTGCTCCCAGCACCATGTAGGCCACAACGATTACTGAGTTTAAGCTGTTCTGGAAGGGAAATGGACACCCCAGGAGGGTACGTAGTCTCTGTTTTACTGTCTGCAGAGCCTGCCATGAGTTACACAACTGGAGAAAGCTTTGTTGTTTTACATTGGTTTGTCTACACCCCTTTTCACCAAGTGCCTTCCAGGAATGTGTTAAGTGATGTGGCTAATATCTGCCCTTCTTTCATTTCAGGCTCAAAGGCAGAATGTGCAGGCAGGAGAGGTTCGAGGTTTCACTTTTTATTTTAGGGGTTTTATCTTGAAGTGTTGATGTTACTGCGTGTTTACTACAAAGAAGGTAATCTAAGGGTGTAGAAGGTGTTATAGCTTTGATAACCCTTTACTCCCATGAGAATTTATTCAGCACTAACAGAGCAGCTCCCAAGAAACTCAGATAACTTTCAAAAAGAATGTTTGGACTTGGCTATGAGAAGTCAGTATACAAGAAGAGGATGCTTGTGATGCATTTATGCTGGCTTTGTGTTATTAGGATGAACTGCACATTGTTTTCTAGATCATGCATCTTCAAAGGGGATAGTGTTATACCCAGCTATATCATGTTGCTGTTTCACAGAAGGGGTAATGGAAACCCAGCCTTGGTTACATATGTAATCTGCCAGGAGACAGGGTCTCTTAAACAAAATGCACACACAAGCTTAGTGACAGCTCAGAGTCCAGGGCCAACACCAAATTAATTAACAGGTTAACCAATTGTGTTTGCATACCTTCAAAGAAATGAGACTACAAAAAAGGTTTTCTTTGTTTGCATAACCTCTCCCCTGCTTGAGATGGGCTTCAGTCAGCTTTTCCTTGTTGATGAGCTGATCTGTAAAAGCACTCGGGTATCTCAGTGGTACTGATAACACCTAAGATCTGTTGAAGGACTATGCTGCTGGCACTTAGGTTCTTCACATTGCCCAAACAACTTACCTGCAGGCCATGTGTTCATAGTGAATTCAAGTTAAATGGATAGTTGTAAGGGTGTACATCACTTTTTATGTAGTAGACACCTTCATAGAGGCCCCAAGAACATTCTCCTGTATCAGAGAGGTCACCATTACCTTGAATCATGTAACTTGAGAGTGAGGGAGCACTATCACACATCCCCTGAAGTTCTGTCCAGCTATCATAGTTCATCCAAAATAATTTCAGCTTTTGGGTTTTTTTTTAAAATTACTTTCAAATCTAAAATTTCAATCTCTAGCTAAGTGGCTAGTCAGCACTCTTTCTTTAGACTTCGATTTTTGGTGTGGAGAACTGTTATCAGGTCATATTCCGTGAATTACTTTTGAGTTAGAGGAACTACACCCTCTGACTTTGTTCATCTGACTAGCCAAAACCAGTGCTCACATCTCAGTCACAAATACATTACTGAAGTCTCAACTTGTTTTCTAACTACCAGAAACTATGACAACATAAAAAAAGACTCAGTTCAGAAGCTCAGAAAGTAACAGCACGAAATACAAGTCTTTAATCCCTTGCTCATCGCAAACGTGAGGCTGGTTTGAAGGCAGCTGTCACACAGTTGTCATCGTACAGTCACTTAGGAAAGGCCACCGAGTAATGATGTTCACACACCAGCAAACACAGAGTTTTACTCAATCACTAGAAAGTAGAAGAAACTAAGCTTTCCCCTTGTCTGCCAAGCCCCCCAAAAAGCAGCAACACTATGCCAACTATTCATACAAACGTGTATCTGTAGGGCCCACATTAACCCACTGCATATTTATACAGGTCTACATAGACTCGTGCACAGCTATTTCTAAGACCATTCCTCAGCAGGGTCCTTCAGTCCACCTGCAATTTAAAGCACATGAGTAGTCCCACTGAAAACAACAGAGCCATCCACGTCCCTAAAGTTTTATGCCCTTTAAGTAAATCTTCAAGCTGGGGCCTTTAATTCCTGCTAAACAGACCTTCATATATTGTGGGGAAAAAACTACAAGCTGATTATGCAAACAGACTAAAAAAGTACTTGCTGTCTTTAAATTATATCAGGGTTTTATGTTACAAGACAAGTTAAGGAGGGTTTGGTTCATGGGTGTCTTTCCTAGTTGTGTATCCCACTGTTGAGGGATCCTTTATTTGCTTCATAGATACATGGAGGAATGTTGCCATTTCTAGCACCTGTCTGTTCAAAAGAAGTTTTTGTCTCACAGGTAAAAATCTTCCTGCGCTTCTCAAGTTTCTAAAACATCTCCTGTGTCTGCTTTTTCTGTGCCAGGATTGAACAGAATCAGAATTCAATACTCCTGTTGATATTATATTACCAGCCATGATATAACCAACTGCTTCCTACCTTCCTCTTCCTAAAAGCCACTCTAGATTTACTATTGGTGTGTATTTTCTTAAATTTTGCACAGTGACTTCCTACCTCTCTTTCCTGAATGGCCACAGTTAATTTAGATCTACTCAGGAACATTTTGGATTCTATCTAATCTATTTTCTATTTATACCACATTCATCACCATGGTAGCTGAATGCCTTAGAAAGTGCCTTTGAGGTAGAGGCTATGCAAAGCTTATTTTAAACCACTCTGATTCTTTGCCTTTAAAACTGAATTCTCACAACTTCATCTTACCCCGGCTGAGAAATTGCCCTTTTGCACTTTGCAGTCTGAAATTTGAAGCCAGTCCAGCATGACTTGGGACCCAGTTTTAACTGATAATATCGAGTGCAGCAACTCTGACACCTATGTAAATAACAAATTTATATATTTATAGTTCTCTGATTCGAAGATAAATATTATGATGTAGAACATTCATAATTAATGAGAGCAGCAGTTCCTCAAACTCAAGCAAAACTAACAGACTTGCAGTAAACTCTCATGCTCAATTTCATGTATGTTACCATGCCTTGAAATATGGTTAACTATACAAAATCTGCATATAGATGTGTGTGTATGTATAATAATATGTCACATGGTTTTAAAACAGAATACAAAATTTTGTTTCATATACTCAATTTTCTGTGCTTTGTAATGTTGCACCGTAGAATTTGCCAAACATTATACCTCTAATTTTAAAAATAATACACTAGAAGCTATGTTTTTACATCAGGGGATTTTACAGCTGCACTTCTAAAGAATTCTAGAAAACAACAGAATGTCTAGCCAGTACCTAGGGAAGGTCTGAACTATTTCATTCATCCTGTCTTCCTTAACAATCCCAGCAATACACTGATGAATTGTAAATTTAAGGAAGAAAAAGAAATCTGCCCTTATCAAACATAGGAATATCACAGAGTCAGATGCATTTGTCAAGTTCTTGTATTAACTGTAGTATTCACTTTCAAATCCCTTCTTTGAGTTTTCAGTTTGGAATTCTTAGGAAAAACAGCTTATATTATCTGATAGTTTCTTCCCTCCTTCCAACTTGAGCTCACTGGGCAACTTAAATCCAGCTCAAGTCAAGGGTAAAGGCCTGAAAGATGTAAACATTTCCAGAAGTTGTCAATAGAAAATTGCTGAAAAGCTTATAGAGAAAGGCCAATATCACCCTCACAGAGAGATTGCAGCATGAGCACAGCTCTATCATTAGACAACAACAAATTAACACAGCAGAGGCAGCTTCCCAGGTGCCACAATATAAAGGACTGTTTGCTTAATTTGCCAGAAATAGCTACAGAAACCCATCAGAACAGCACAGAACACAGCAACACAGCAATGAATTTGATTTGGCTGGAGCATGTATGGCCACCCAAATAAACATCAAAAAAGAGAAAGATTTAAGTTCCTGCAGGGATACTCCAGGATGCAAACAATAACCCAGCTCCATGCTATATAGAACCACCCCCGCTATGAGTAGTGCATCACGTATGTGTGTGCTGAACCTCCTATCCAATGGTTCCATCCTTAAATAAACTGCCTGCAGACTGAACTAACCCTCTATCACTCTAGCTTGAAAGCTGCACATCTCGTTTCCTGTGCACTGAGTGGAATATTTTATCCTATTACTGGCTGAGTCATTAAAGTACCATTCAGATAACTTCTATGCGATGTATTTTTTATCGATATCAAGCATGCTCGAGTTTCGTGGTTTGGTAAGTCTCCCATGACATGCTGTTCATAAAGCGTAGATCTGTTTGTCACAACAATGCCACATGAAACCTCATCTGAGGCCCAGGAGAGTTGGTAATAGAGAACTGATTTCTTCATACAGACCATGAAGCAAACAAGAGATCACAATCATCTGATGAGACGATCTTGACATCCTCCAGCCCAGCCTACCTCTGCAGATATGTCAGTAGACTAGTTTGGACAAGCAATTTGTTTTTTGTTTTCTTTTAAAATACATCAAATGAGTCAACACATCGACAAAGTAGCAACATATTTTTCCAGTTACTAAATGCATTTGTTAATCAGCTAAACCAGAGATACCAAAAAGCCTCTTTGTAATGAAGTCTTTGGTTCTCCAAGTCACCACAGCACTGTCACACACAACACAAACATCATTTTGATCTAATCAGGCTTTAAGAAAACATTTATTATAGCTGAATACAGCTGTCTAAAAATCACAAATGTCCAAAATGTACATGACAGGATCAACCCCAGAGGCACAAAACGGAATCTGACCAAGCCTTGCCACTGTAGTAGGGCACTGGCTGGTCTGAAGCACCATTAAATGCAACATGCCATTCCTCATCTCCTATACCCCTGCTATTTAGACCAAAAATCCTTCCTGATTCTATGTTTAACTTTCCTAAGCAGCAGAACTATTTTTAAAAAAGGCTTTTGAGGAAAAACTTGTGAATTTTTCAGGTTGCAACAAGTCACACACCAGAAGGGCTCTGAGGCTGGTACTGGCACACAGTACTTGGAGGTGGAAACCCAGCCTTCCACAGAGGCCAGGGGCTAATTCTCTTCAGTAACATGAAAATCCTGGCATATTCTTTCTGCCAGCAGTGGAACAGGCTCTTTCATTCTCCAAAGCCTTCCCACAGAAAGATTCACAAAAACTGGAGCTAGACCTTACTTTTAACTGAAGCAGATACACCTTTATTGGATGTTTGCATATTAAAAATTAAAAAAATCTCTAATTGGACCAAAATCACTGCAATTATTCATCCATTTAGCAGTAAAAATGCTGAATGTGGAGTGCTGTTTTGACTCTAATTTCACAGGTCCAACATGCAACAGCTGTCACCCACCTCACAGTGCTCAGACCTACCCATTGATTCACACTTTTTTACTTTCTCTACCTCAAGCACCATAAAGGTTTATGCCAGCCTCAATATTTTTGAGTTATATAACCCCAGTCACCATCAAAACTTATTATTTCTCTACATAATAAGGGAAACCCATCTACCCAAAGCAGTATTTTCATCTTCTGCTATAGGGACAAAGATGATTTTCTCAAGTACTTTTTGCTGCTTTTTCCCCTCAGCTCCTGTGTCTCCAGTCATACCTCCCTGCATCTGGCTCCACTTGTTTTGGGGCATTGAAATTTATATTAACTAACAGATAAAATAGGTCTTTTTCATGAAGTATAGCATTTTGCAATGAATTACAAAATGTTTTGATACTACTACTGTATAAAGGCGAACCCTTGTGTTTCTAGTCTCCTATATCACAGCATCAGCATTTGCGAAAACAAAGACTTTCAAGTCTGTGGACACCTGGTTTCACACAATATCTTCACATGCACTGTAATGCAACAGGTCTGTTCTGCAACTGGAAATAAAAATACAATTGCAGCACCTGTAAACATAAGCAAACTGTTCCTAATCTCTATATCTCAGCCACGGGTAGCAGTGACTAGGCAGCAGCATGGAGTGGGCTGTGGCTGATTAACCAAGTGGGTGGTGCTTCCATTGATCTCTTCACCCTGCTTGTTGCCCAAACAAAGTAGATCAAAGCTAAATTGAATGTAGTTACCCACACTACAAGCAGACCCCCAAGTGAGGGGGGCCATTATCCTTTGAGTCCTCACATATCAGATTTCCCCTTGCCTATACTCCCACTCTGAGAAACCTTAAGGTTTGTAGTGACTCTTTGGAGCAGCTAAGGAAGTTCTCTGGGACTTGTATGGGTGCCATGCCTTTCTTCAGCTGGTTTGGCTTTGTTGTTTGTGTGTGGAAGGGGGGGTTGCATAAAGTCCACTGTCATTACAGCATCTGAGACTATCACACCATGAGATTCAAAGTAAGACAGACTATCAGTAGATGCAAGCAGTGAGGTGAAGATTCAAAACTAATAATCTCAAAGCCTGACAAGAGGAAAGTGGGAATCACACACTGACAAAATAAGCAGATGCAATCAAGCAGCTGCACCCTTTACAATAGAGCAAATTTTTATCTTATCAATTTATTGCAGACCCACTATTACTTTTCCACTTAGCCAGGCACTCTGGCTCCCTAGGGAAAGGTATGGAATTGGCCTGAAAAAAATAGGAAAGAAAAATGTTTCATACTGTTTGAAAAATGTATTTGCTTCATAGCTTTATAGATGAAATATGAGATTCTAATGTAATTCAGGAGCTCAGAGTTCCATAGAATGAGGCAATAAAGATGATCCAGCAGTCACAGTCTACCCAGCACACTGCAGGAACACAGTCACTGCATCACCATGTTTCGAACCTTTATTTACTTTTTAATGACAATGTCAGGGGTCATTTGTGTGCATCACACCCCTGCCTCCAGCATTCCTGCTGTAATGACAAAAAAGCAAAACAGCAGAGGCTTGTTCTATATTGTACTTCTCTAACAGAATTCAGTTTTTAAAAAAGCCTGCCTGATTTATTAAAGGTGAGATCCTCCCCATTTACATCATCAGCAAATCAGACAGTTTGGGGGAACTCAAATGGTGATTCTGGTCACTTAGTGCAATACCAAAAGACTTCCAGAGGAACTTAACGTGTGTATATATATATGTGTGTGCATGTATATATATGTGTGTGTGTGTATATATATATAAAAATTTTTGTTATCACTTTGGAATACACTTACCAGAGATCTGAAAAAGAACACACTAAGCTCCTAAAGGCTGCCTCAGAATTTTGCTTCCTGCAAAGCTCCCTGGAAAAAGTAAAATAAAAAATTATCTTACTATATCCAAGTGAACCTTATACAGGAGTTTCACTGCAGAACACGAGTGGGGATGATGGTGGTAGCTTTTTTATCATAACTCAGTCTCTGCAGCACGCTCCTAAGATGCTAAAGACCCAGACTCCTCTTTCCCACTGCTCCCATTTTTCTAGCAAGATCTTCCAACCATCAGAATATGAAATGCTCAGTCCCACTCCCAAGCATCTCCTATGACAGCTGGGGCACTGAGCTGCAAAGAGGGGAACATTCAGTGGGCCAGTGAGAAACTAAGCATCAATGTGACTCCTTATTGATGAACACCTCCAGGTGCCGGGTCCTGCACTTTGGTACAACAACCCCATGCAGCGCCACAGGCTGGACAGCAGCCAGGCAGAAAGGGACCTGGGGTTCTGATTGACAGGAAACTGAACATGAGCCACAGTGTGCCCAGGTGGCCAAGAAGGCCAGTGGCATCCTGGCCTGTATCAGGAACAGTGTAGCCAGCAGGACCAGGGAAGCGATTCTTCCCCTGTACCCAGCAGTGTTTAGGCCACACCTCGAGTGCTGTGTCCAGTTCTGGGCCCCTCAATCTGGGAAGGATATTGAGGTATTGGAGTATATCCAAGAAAGGACAATGAGGCTGGGGAAGGGCCTGGAGCACAAGTCCTCTGCGAAGCAGCTGGGAGAGCTCTGGTTGTTTAGCCTGAAGAAGAGGAGGCTCAGGGGAGACATTATCACACTCTACAACTCCCTGACAGGAGGTTGTAGCCGGTTAGGGGTCAGTCTCTTCTCCAGTCTTAAACTGGAGAGGTTTAGGTTAAACATCAGGAGGAAGTTCTTTCCAGAGTGAGTGATTGGGCATTGGAATGGGCTGCCCAGGGAGGAGGTGGAGTCACTGGAGGTATTTAAGAAGAAACTGGATGTGGCACTGAGTGCCATGGTCTGGTTGACAAGGTGGTGTTAGTTCAAAGGTTGGACTCCATGACCTCAGAAGTCTTTTTCAACCTAGATGATGCTGTGATTCTGAGACAGGAATCTGCTTCCCACTCAGTGACTGCTAGTATTTTTCCATTTAAGAGTCCACCTATCATTATCTCCCATCCTAGACCTCAGTATTCTTGATCTGCAAGGGACAGAGACACCCCCTAGGCAATCCCAAGTCAGGCACCTTGTCTCAGACACATATTTCATCAGCTACCCCAAGAGCTTCTTCCTCAGCCCACAGGCTTTGTCATCCCATAGATTCATTACATACAGAAGGAGAGATATTGCCTCCAGCATGCTGACATGTCCTCTGAACTTCATGTCTTCACCTGGAATCACTGCCTGATGGCCAGGACGTAGTTTTGAAGCATAATTTCGCTTTACCCTAATACCTGAAGCTACTGCTTATATTCAAGTTCTTGGTCATGTTTTCTAAAGCACTTGTGCAACCTCACATTCCCCAGGGTCACTTTCAAACTGATTCATTGAAAACACTCTCTACACCCTCCAGTTATCTCCAGAGACTGTAAAACAAAGGAGGTAAGGAGATGAGTATAAATATATATATATGTACATAATGATAATATTTAACACCACAATAAAAATGGATAGAAAGGTATTTTATCAATTACATTAGCCACTAAGGTTTGGAGTATGTATGAGATACTCCTTTATATAACCCAAGGATACATTTCCCTTTCAGTAGATGATTCTCTAATGTTCCACTGGTTTCTGTTATCAGTGTTTTAGTCTAAATGACAGTTCCTCTGTTTGGAGGTAGCGAGGTTCAAACCATGAAGTGCTTGACTAATTAAAAACTGTAATTTTAAACTGAACTATATGCCAAACTAGAATGTAGATCTTGACTGTCCCTTGACAGTTTCTTCTAAATTCCCTTTCAATGCCCAGTTTGGTGCCCAGAATTTGTGAGCAGGTTATTTTCTCCCCATCCTCACCAAGCAAACTGCAATAGGGCTGTCTTGTTTCTTTGTAAATGGCAGGAAGAAGTCATCACAAAAAGGAAATCCTATCATACCCTGATAAGCATTACTTTCAGCAGCTTTGTCTTCTTAAGGAGTCCCTGCTCCTCCATCATTCCTCCTTGTACCTCCTAGGTTGCTGCAAATAAATCAGAGCAGGAGGCTGAGCTAGCTAACCCCCACCTCTTCTTGTTCAGCCAGGGTTTTTTTTGAGCCAGATTAGTTCTCCTTTTGCACTTCACCACATGCCCAAATGCTTGTGCCAGAGTAGCAGAAGGAGGAGTAAGGGAGTGGGAAGAAGTGGCTAGAAGTAGGAGGAGGTGAGGGAGCAGAAAGGACTTCTTCAGTGGGTCTGAGGCCCAGAGCCTAAAAAAATAACTCCCTCACTAGGGTCAAGTACTCCTGGGGTGCCCTTGTGAGGATGGATGTGCTCACTCTATGGAATTCTTCATTTAATGAATCTTTGTGTGCTAGCAAGTATCTAAATCAATGCAATTGCAATCTGCCACTCATCATTTTCCAGCAGGGACAGTACCTTTAAGTGACAGAGAGATTCAGGCAACCACCACCAGCATCTTCCTCTGTGTTTTAGCCTTTGGGCCTTTGTATGTCTTCAACTTTGTTAGGGCACTAAGCAGATTCTCTCACCTAAAGCAATGTTGTAAGCAGGCTTATTGTTGCCTGCAGATTTCACAGAGCCCACAGAGCAATCACAGAACCTGCAAGCAGCTTGGATACATTTAGAATCCCACATTGTCATTACTTTCATCCTGCAAAACGGAGGTGGAGGGGAAATAAAGAGCAGAAGCAGATGAGCAGTGCACAGCTGGAGAACGTCAGCAGGCATTGCAGCACTGGCTGGGCCTGGTTCACCTCCTGTTTAACTGAAAGGGGATGGATGGCCCTCAGAAAAAGAAAATCAACTTTTATTTCTCCTGCTGTGGTCAACACGCGGCTGCCCCTGCGAAGACAATGTTCTGTCACTCTGCAAACCATCATTTTCTGTGCCAAGTCACTGTTGCCACTGAGGAATGAGCATGTGGTGGGAAAGGACACAAGTCAAAGAACTGCCTGAGAAGGGAGGAGCACGTGGCTTCTGCCTGGACTGAAATATCCCACAGGCAAAGCACAGCAAGACAACATAGGGATAAAAGAGACTGAAAATAAAAGGTGCTAAAATGATAAAATAAAGCAATGGCACAATTCATCTAGCCATACAGAGGTCAATGCATGGAGAGATGCTTGTAATTAATGATTTAAATCACAGTTGTTGGCTAATTCTGTTAGATTGTGAAATGGGATATTTTTTTCAAGACAGGAGAAAAAGGACAATACTGAAGATGCAGATAAAGTTTGAATTTGATCTCTGAAAGATACTTCCACAATCATTCAAACTTATCAGGACTGTTTCCTGTCCATTCTCCAGGCCCCTAATTTATGTTTGTGTTAAAACATGAGCAGAGTTGCTTCCAAGGGAAGCGAGCTGACCTATTTGTGTTCCCTTTCAATGCTCCTGAGACAGCTTTATTTAACTTCTCAGAGGCATCTCATTTCTTGAGAGGGTGGAGAACACTTCCTCATATCGCTGTAATAATGGGTAAAATCACCCAGATTATACCTTTATCTTTTCATCTCCATGCTACTTTGTAAATTAATTTGTGGGGTTAGGGATTACTTTATTGATGGCTTTGGTCTGTCAGGGCTTTGTTTGTCAATGCCAAGAGGGAAAAGGGAAGGGAGAGAAAGATTCTAGCCGTTTTATTTTAAGCTATTTTTGAAGGAACTACTAGGTTCACTTTAGAAAGGCAGGCAAACACAACAGTCAGCTGCAGCCTCCAGGTTACAGACTAAGAAGAGCTTTTCTTGGTCCCCCTAATACTGTCACTCTAAATAATCCATATTATCCTTCGTTTCAGAAAAAAAAAATCAGCAATATTAGGGGCTGTTGTGCTCAATTAGAAGCTGTGGTGTTAATCTCAGAATCCTAACCACAGGACCCCCATTTCCCCTCTCTTGCAAACCAGCCCCATTCTTTCCTGATCTTTTGCTCTCAGCATCCTCAGTACCAGTCAGACAAGTGGTTCCACTTAAGTGATGCATGTATTTTTCAGATGTTTCCATGTTTCATTCTCCTCCTACAACTACATCCTTTCCTGAGGAGCAGTTAACATAGATCAGCTGTGAGATGCCAGCTGCAACAGAAAGATTAGATGGAAACTACAATAGTCTCTCAGAAATCCAGGGGTCTTTGTTGATGGCTGTAAGAAACCCTGTTCTTATTGCATAGAATCCTTGTAGTAATTTTTAATATTTCAATTTAGATTCCTTCCTTTGACCTCCATCAAGTCCCAGCAGGGTCTCAGGGCTGAGCTGGTTCAGTGTTTGACCACCAGCACAGCCCAAAGGAGGCAGCAAGAATGTGCAGCACAGAGAGGGTTCACATCTTCTAGGAGCAGTTGGGTTTATGTTGTTTCAAAGCAAACAGGCAATTGCAGCCTTAGCCTGCACATTGGAAATCTTAAATTACTCAGATTTGGTTTAGTGAAGTGCTCAATGTTTCAGTAGAACACTTTTCACTGCTGCACTGCTTATTAAAGATTATGGCAGTGAAAGAGGTGACCATGTTTTCATGATTTACATAAGCTGAGAAATTAAGTCAGAAAACCCCATATGCAGAGAAAGGATGTTATCATATACTTTTCCCCCAGAGACTACCACTACCAAATCTCAGTTCTAACCTTTTTTCAAATATTTCTATAAAGTAACTCTTTTTGTAAATTATCCTTCAGCAATTTTGTTGTAAACATCAGAAGATTCAGGCTGTCACTGCTTATGTGAGTGAACAGTTAATGAAAAAAGTTGTGGTTTATATGTATATTTATTTAGAATTAATTTTCTGCAGATATACTTGAATGTTGTCTTACAACTTTGCTACTTCAGAGAGCATTCCTATCAGCAGCTTATTGTGAGGGCAGAAAATGGAGCATTGAAGTAGGTATGAGTGCAAGCAAATTGAATGCATTTAAGAATTAAGATAAATGCTACTTATCCCAAAGTGACTTTTTGCAAAAGTGTCAGGACACGCTGAATATAAGAAATCAAAATACAGGATGGTGTCCTCAGACCACAACAAGCCATCTAACCTTGGATGGCTATTTTGGAAGGTTGGATGGCCATTTTCTTTAACAAACAGTAGGAAGATGTTTCCTCTCCTGGGGGAGTTTCAGTATTTCAAAACTCAAAATGCAAAGTCTTGTACTCTAATTCACAAGTGAGACAACAGGAACGTTTTTTTAAATGTTTCGTCTCAACTATGGCCTTTTTTCATTCACATATCCTAGTGTAATTAACTATAAGATCTATCAAAAATAGTTTCACAGGGCAGTTTTCACACAGAAATTGCTATGTTATGATGTCTCAGCAACTTCCAAAGAACTTCCCCCTGAGGTTTTTGAACATGAGAAATCATCCAACCCATTTTTATTCCACCAGAGAGTCCACAAGAACTTTTTGTTTTCTGCCAGTCTGTATTCTCTGACAGGAGAACTACAGATCATGAAACTGTTTCCCGACTCAGTTCTAGGTTGCTCCCATGACCATCTTCATGACAGAAGAACCACAAGCAAGCCAGACAACATGGGAGCAGCAGGTTCTCTTTGCAACACTCTACATGTGCAACTTCATGGCAGTCACTGCAAGTTGAATTACACAAGAGAATCTGCAAGGCTGATGTAACATCCCTCATGGATGATGCAGCTTTCCATGGTACCTGAAGACAGAAAAGCCTCTGACAAAGCCATTGCAAAGCCATCTTTGATCTACACCCATGGTCACAGATGTCCAGTTTGCACAGATTGGAACTTCCAAGAAACTTCTAAGCAAGGAAAACCTAACAGACCCGGGCAGGCCACAAACAAACTCACTTGTGACTCTTTTAGCTGCTGTGTAGAAACAAGGATTGCAGAATCAGAGAAACATGAAGGGCATGTGAACCAACCTACCACTCGAATCCAGACTGTCACCCACTATAAATCAAATCAGCCATGGCTTTATTTGGCTGAGTCTCAAAAACCTTCAATGACTGAGATTTCACAACTCTTCCAAATAATGTATTCCAGTGTCATACTGTTCTTCTACTGAAGAAATTTTGCTGATGTCCAGTTTGAATCTCCCAAAATGCAAACTGTGGCCCTTGCCCTTAAATTTGCCCTCAGTTTCCAGTTATCACATTAAGTTCCAAGTTTGTGTTGCTGCATGAGGTTATTCTGCTCCAGGTCCCAGTGTTCACATACCTTTCTGAATGTCTTAAGGTCCAATTCACAAGAGTTTTATGGTCCCTCTGGACTGAAGCCCTGTTGTTCAGGGTGCTAATCATTTCCCTTAGTTTAGCATCACACACAAGTTTTTGGAGTCTGCACAATGAAAATGGTGAACACCACCAGCCCCAGAACCAATCCTGGGGTACACAACTACTGAGTTTCAGGCCATTGACAATTGTACTTCAAACCTCAAGGTCCGGGCAGTTTTCACCTGATCTAACTGTCTATTCATCCAAGCTGTATTTCCTTATCTTCCAGATAAGGATGCTAAGGTGTGAAAAACCTTACTGAAGATGAAAATTGTATCCATTACTCTCCTTCCATCTTTTTAGCCAGCCATTTCACCAGAAAAAACAACCCTGCTGGTCAAGAACAATTTACCCTTGGTAAATGAATCCATCCTTGCTCTTCCTTGTCATTACTGCCTTGTAATTTCTGTGTTTGTAACTGGATTCCCAGAGGATATGCTCCATGAAGAGCAGACTTGAGCTCTAGTGGCAGTGGCAAGGCCAACATCATACAACACCTACATTTATTCACAGTTATCCAGGTATGACTCTTGCAAGCACAGCAGTGCAGGGGTAGTCAGGTTGGCTCAGACCCTGCAAACAGTTTACCCACAGCAGCACAGAATACAGCTTTAGTGACAGGGCTTGGAGCCATGGTGACATGGAGACTGCCACAGAAAACCTGGCTTCAGTACCAAAGACGGGCAGTCACTGCAGTCAGTGTATCCCAGTTCTTTCTAAGAGATGAGTCTCACAGACCATTCAGGCTCTTGTAGGTCTCTCCAGGGTGAGTGCACTGTCAAGCTCCAGTTTTAAGATAACAGTTAAGAACAAGGCATTCCGTGAATAGGGTCTGGAGTGTCATTACTGAGGTGGAAGTGTGGTCTAGCTTGAACAACAGTTTATAGCCTTCTATAAAAACATACCTTTTTCTATTACTACTGGTAGCAGATCTGGCAGCTGTTATCTCTCTACTTATATTTTATGCTTCCTAATTCTAACATATGATGGCACTTCACTTCCCAATATCCATTGACATTCTTTTGATGTATCTTTTGGGCTAGTGCCTAAGCACATTTGCAAATAGTTTAGTGCTCAATTTAAGGCTGAATACATTCCCAGAATTCCTCAGGCAATCAATTATTTATTACTTACAAGTGTTAAGATCAAAAAGAAAAGACATAGATGTATATTCCACGCTGACAGGAGGTCCATGGGGATTACAGAAAACAGGACCTTTAATGCTAAATTTGTGTAAAAAGGAT
The DNA here is from genome assembly GCA_013390005.1 of Calyptomena viridis. Classification (NCBI taxonomy): domain Eukaryota; kingdom Metazoa; phylum Chordata; class Aves; order Passeriformes; family Eurylaimidae; genus Calyptomena; species Calyptomena viridis. The sequence goes on from WEIV01000161.1 coordinate 148,086, forward strand.
AAAATAGGGATTCCCTAGTCAGTCTAAAAAAAAAAAGGAAATGGCCTGGATAATACAGTTATTCTTTTTGGTTAGAAATGCACTTGAATTGTACCATTAGTTCTCTGTACCATAAGGGCAAATTCTGGTTTACTTTCGCCAACTCAATGCCAGCTACCTGGATGCAACTTTTAGCAGTGTGCCTAGGGAGGCATACATAAGCTAATTAATTAAAACACCAATTCCCTCCTATTGGCAGCCCTAGGATTTGTGTGAATTTTTCAGCAAGGTCACACTGCCTGCATGCATTCTTTGTAAAACCTGGGGCTTGTAAGGGCATCAACACTCAAGCAAAGGAGAACTTGCAGAAGTAGAATTTAGAAAGATCATTCATACTTTATTGAACATTTTCACAAGCATGTTTGACTGTGGCAAAATTTGCATTATTCCTGTCAGTGGGGTATGAGCAGCGATGGAAGTTCACGAGGCCAAACAAGACATCTGCCCCCATGAGCTGCAGGTCAGAGCTCAAGTACTCAAAACAAAACTTCATCTGTAGTCACAGCTGGCTATGAAGAAGGCTTTACAAATCATGTGTTCTTCTCTGTAAGCCTTTATTTATTTATTGCTAACCTTACACTGTGCCCTAAGACAAGCAAGAAAATTGGTCAAGTCACCAATACAAAAACAGTCCTTATGTGTGTAATTAATGTCTGAGTAAGGGGTGTCTGGCAACTTCACAGTGAGCCAGTGCAGAATTATCCAGACAGGACAGAAGAAGCAGCAGGAAAAGAACCTGGTACAAACAAGGAGTAATTCCAGCTCAGGAGTACAAGCTGATAAAAGGCAACCTGAAGAAATAAGAAATCTAGACAGAAATACAGGTGAATGGCTACAATTAGCAAGTTTATTCCTGATGTAAATCTTCAAGCTGAAATGTAAAGCAGAATATCTAGCAAATGACTATGAAACTCCATTCCAGGTCAGGCTGAATGGGGCTTTGAGCAACCTGGCCTAGTGAAAGGTATCCCTGCCCATTGCAAGGAGATTGGAACTAGATGAGCTTTAAGGTCTCTTCCAACCCAAACCATGCTGATTCCATGAAGACAGATGCCAGAACTGAATAAAGACCTGGACTCGTTTTTTCATGGTTAGCAGTCCAGATACCAATGGGTTATATTATTTTCTCTTTGTGTCTTTTTTTCCAGCAAAGTGCAGGAAATTTATGCAGCAAATCTGTCACCTTTTCTGAGGTCAGTGAAATTATAACACACTTGTAATTTAATTTACTTATTTCTCAAATAAACAGATAATTAGACTACCATAAAAACTGAGATGTATCTAAAGAAAGTGGCAGCTCTCCAGGTAAAAAGAATTGACCATCTGCTCTAAAAAAAATCTAATAAAACCCAGTGACAGATCACTTCACTCACTGAAAGAAACTTGGAACAGTGGGGCTGAAATCAGCTATGCAAAACTGGAGGAGTCACACAACAGGGAGTTTACAAATAATTTGATGGACTGTTCACTAAATGGAAATTCAACATCTATTTTAATTCTTAGTACCACTACTGCTATTATTATTATTAATTCTTTGAGGTCTACTTACAACTTTGAGATGATCTTTGGCTCGTAAACCTTTTGGGTTTTGAGCATTACTGCACAAAGGAGTAGATAAGACTCAACTAGAAAACAAGACCTTTCTATTTTATATCTTAGACTGATTCTTCTGTTTAATGGCTTTTGGGAGAGTGAATTTGTCACCTTTGGAGTGAAGATATTTAAGAGTCTAGGGGTTAATTAGGAAAAGAATGGCTGGCTTTACTGAGAGAGTTTAATTCAACTATACGAACAGAGACAAACTGTTTCAAGCTGGAAGATCTGTTAGGAGCTGCTTTGTGCTGGAATGTCACCCACACAAATCTTGTGAGGGAACATTAAGTGACAATACGCTCAAAATGATGAAGCTTATGTTGGAGCAAAGTCTCTGCGGCTGGAAAAAAAATGCTTAAAGGAAGCAACATTTACATTCAAGTTGCTAAATTAGCTATTACTTAATTAAATATAAAAGTTTGATGTGATTTTTTTCAAACATCTTCACTCAATCCAACTTTCTTGTCACTGCTTTTGTTTTCTTCATGCTTTTCCCGTTTTCTTTAAGCTCTTACCTGAGGTCTTGTTCCAGGATAGGGTGTTAGTTCTTGACACTGCAGTCTGAAGTCTAATAGCTCATTCTTTGCACTGTTGTAGACCAACTAGCAATTTAAATTTCAGACTTTGTATCCTAAAAAGAAATTAAATGTTTATATAACCAGTAGACTCAGTTCTCTACAGCCCTGCAGCACCTGGGTTAGTCCTTCCTTCCCCCCAGAAGCCAGTCCAGTTTCATTCTGTTAGCTGAAATTAGCAATAGTGAATGCATAAATGAACAAATAATAATTTCTTTTTAAAAATAAAAAGTATTTTTTCTCAGGGCTGCAACTCCTCCTTAAATACATTCTTCTCTTGCACTGTCATTTTCTCTCCCTATAATCAAGGTCTTAAACACATTCAGTGGAAAATACAGCATTTCAATGTGGGAAACTCTCAAAATCAAGATTAGGAAAGAGGAATTTTCTCCAGAATACACATTTCATAAAGACAGAGATGCTCACCCCTAGAGTCTGATCTTTCTGCCAGTAGAAAAGTCCTTGCTCTTGCTGCTGAATTGCTACATGAGCAGTGCCTGTGGCTCCAGGGGCACCCTCAGGCTTCCCACATGCCAAACAAAGGAAGGGTAATTTTCTGCCTGTAGGAACAGGTGTGCTGGGGCATAGAGACCTTGGATACCATGAGCTACTTATAGCTGCACTGCATTAAGGAAGTTTCTGCTATTTAAGAAGGAAGATTATGGAGCAGGCGGGACCCTGGATCACACGCATCACTCAGAAATGCTACAGAAAAATATCCAATAAGCAATCAGAATTAAATAAATTTAAAAAGGCAAATAAATAAACCCACACAAAGCCCCCCAAAATAGAGGGTACAATTAAAATCCTGGATCTGCTGAAACCAGCGGCAAGGAGATTTCCTCCTTACCTATTACTGTTTTTCTCCAAAGGAGCAAGGTCATTGTAGAGGTTTACTGTGCAGGGAGAAAGATAAACAAACAAACAAAAAAAGATGAATTATGAGAAATACATAAACAGCTGTGCTGAAATATTACAAAATGTGGTAAGAGGCCAGCAATGCTGACTGTTGATATGCAGTCTGCCTGACAAGGTGACCAGTGTATTTGATTTACACATTTCTAACTGCTATGTACTATGTAAAGCAATTAAATATCCTTTTTTTTTTTTAACTGCTCAGATGAGTTCAATGCTTTTACTCTCTCTCTGTTGAATCCTTGTTGCTCGATCTCCACTGAACTGTGATACTTCATCTTGCATTAGATTGTAATACCAAAAATGTGTTCACCCATGCAGTAGAAGAACTCCCATAGAACCCTACTGGGATATTCACAGTAGTAAGTGATGAGGTAGGAGTGGGCTTCAGTCAACTGGCATTTATCTGTGCTCTATATTTCACAGCCCTAAATTCAAGTAGCAATCATTATTAAAAATTAGTGCAATGTCTTTAATTAGAGGAGAAAAGCAACCAAAAAACCTATCATTATAAAAAAATGCCATGTGGTTGATGTGGTGAGTAGTGTCTTTGTTGTAAGTCGGAGTGAGTCCACTCTGCTCTTGGGCTAGGTCACTCATCAGTCAGCTTCAAGGGCAATCACTGCTAATTAACAAGTCTTTTGAACTCTTCCAGGGAACGTGTCCCTGACCTCTGAGGTCTTAGGGTTGTCTGTCCTTTATGTTGACTTCTTCCAAAATGCAAGGCAGAAGCTTCCTTCAATACAATTAAACCAAAAGCATTGTAGTTGCACTTTTGTGCCATGTGTCCCCTCCCTGCAGCTATCCACAAGGTCCTCACTAGAGAATCACCTTTCATGCTCTTGATAATTTGGCATAGGTATGCATACACAAAAAAGAAGAAAGGCCACTACAGCTGTGCGGAGACCATCACCCTTCTGTACTTTAATGAGCAGAATTACCACTGGACACTAAAAGTAGAGGTTGATGTTGGGTTATATCTGACTGGTGGCATCCATCTAAAATCTGAGTTAGTCAGGTGGCAACAGCAGTATGTTTTGAATTGAAGCTGTGTATTTTGGGCTGAAAGAGGGTTGAAAGAGTAAACAAAGCTGATGCCTTGCATCTGAGGTTAGATTTTCTGATTGTGGTGCATTCGGGACCAAGCTAGTGGAAACTCATATAGGGCAAACACGATTTCTTTGAAGAAACAGAGAACTCCACCACCAGTTTCCCCTCCTAACTGTAAGGACATGCAGTATCACCAATAACCTCACTAGACCCAAAGGGATCATATCATTACAGCTCTTCGATATGCAGATACTGGGAGCTGCTATTCTTATCCTGCTGGTTTTGTATGTAGCCTATGGAAAACACAAACTGGTTCTGCCATGCTCTCCCTGTGCCCATCCCTGTTGCCTCCTCAGGCTGCACAACCAGAGTGGACGGGTCACAGTGCTCAGGGGGAGCAGGTCCTGCTGCCGGACACGGGCACAGAGCTGACGTGAGGGACTCGCTGGACATTGGCTCCTGCCCCAGAGCATCACATGCCACACAAGTCTGGGTCATTCCAGGGGTATGTTTAAAATATTCCAGGTCCCTTTTAATCTAAACCATAATTGATAGCTGGCTCTGGCAAAGAGCAGTTTCGCAGGTGTCAAGAGTTTAATCACGGCCACACGAATGAGCTTCCTGTGAGTCACGGCTGCCCCAGTGTTACAGAGGAGCATCCCTTGAGTCACACCAACCCAGCCACCTGCCTCAGTGCATCGAGAGCAGGAAAAAAACTCTCAAACCTATAAAAAGGCAGGTCCTTAAAAATAAATAAACAGCCGCCTCCAGGTGCAGGTCGGCCTCTTCTCCAGGCAACAAGTGACAGGACAAGAGGATATGGTCTTTAGCTGCACCAGGAGAGTTTTAGGTTGGCCATTAGGAGGAATTTCTTCACCGAAAGGGTGATTAGACCATGGAATGGGGCTGCCCAGGGAGTGGTGGAGTCACCATCCTTGGAGAACGGATGTGGCACTGAGTGCCATGGCCTAGTTGATATGGTGGTGTTCGGTCATAGGTTGGACTCGATGATCTCAGAAGTCTTTTCCAACATAATCGATTCTGTCATTCTCCCTGCGTTAACGAAAACACCTCCAGCCACGCAGGACAGGCGGGCGGGAAACTGCGCCTTCAGTGGGACTCGAACCCGCGACTCCTCCACCCGCGGAGGGCCAGGCGAGCACCCCGGGGCGCGCGCAGGGGAGCGCCCAGGGAGCCTCCGAGGGCCGGTGTGTGAGGGAAGGGGGGCGTTCCCTGGAGGCTTTCCGCGGGTGGCAGCGGCTCCAGGCGGGACCAAATTCCCGTGGGTCCCTGTGCTGCCTTTGTGTCGGGATGCGGGTGGGCTCCTGCCCGTGGGCGCCTCTTGCGGCCCCGGGAGAGGCGGTTCGGGTGTCTCGGTAATTCCTTTATCCACTGAAGTGGATGCCTAAGGAAGAAGAGCTGTGAGGAAGGTTTGTTTTAAACATTTGGACTTGATGGTCTTAAAGGCCCCATCCAACCTTGGTGATTCTATGATTCTCTGAATAAACACTATGGAAGGTGAAATTGCATTCCTTCTCTTAGGAGAAAAGGGGTTTGAGTTTGGCGATTTTGTGGTGTGGTTTGGGTTTTTTTCTGTCTGCTGGATGGTTTGTTAGAAACATCCACTTGCAATCAGAGTTTAATTGCTTGGAGATTTGTGTGTAACTATCAGAATATGTTGAATAGTTCACAAAAGCACACAAACGTGTGATAATTTTGATCATTTAATAAAGCTCCCTGTCTTTTCAGTGAGACGAGCTTTTAAGCCCCTTTGACACTTAAAAAAAAATAGTTCACTATCAGCAGATGGACATGAATTAAGGACATAAATTGTGCTCTCTCTGCAAGGGGTAAATGCATTTATTTGTCCCCATGAGTAGTGCCAACAGGGAATGTATATAGCATCAACTGCCTGCAATGGATGGATAACCAAGCTGGAACAAGGGAGGAATCAACAGCCAATGGGTTAAGAAAGGTTAATGTATGAATACAGTGCCCAGAAAAAATGGTAAAAGTCCTTGAAACAGAAAACACTTAATTTAAAACAATACTTCCTCAGATAGCCTCCTCATAAGATCAGGTTCTATGGGGAACCAGAGTCTTGTACTCTTACTGTTGAATGTAATTAATACAACAAATTAGAACTTCTCACAAAACACCTTGGGTATATCACAGTAAAATTAATGATAAATTGTTTGCGTATGTCTTCATGCCCGAAGTTTACAAAAGCTCAGTCAGAGCAGTTATAGTGGTTGAAAATTAAGTTTTGTCTCATACTCGAGATAGGTTTGTATGTGTAAACAGCCTGTAGGTTAGCTCACAGCCTCTAACAGAGCTGGAGTATTTAATTTGAATTTCTTTAACATTTTAATGAAGTCATCTCTCATTCCTGACAAGACCTAAGTGTTGTTTCTATTTATACATATCTCTGTGAAACCAATGTATCACATCATGTATTAGTCACTGGGACTGTCCATATGCATATTTGTTTATTAAAAAGATGATAAATTATAAAAGGCATAGTTGAAATATTTGAGTCCCATCAGCTTTGTCATTAGTGAAATTTAACCCAGCTGCTGCCTGACTCTTCTGTATAACTTATTTTCTACATGTAACTGCACATATGTGCAGTTTCCTACTGGCATAATTACTTTTGAAGAATACCTAAGAGTGAAGACCTACCACTGGCAGGTTGCTAAAAGGTGGTGTTTTGTATAAAAGAAGATAAAAAGAGCCTTATGAAAGAAGAAATGAACATCTACAGTTAGATTACAGAATCTGAAGCCTCTAATACATAACTGAAATTGTCCTGGGTTTTTTTCCCAAGCTCTTCCAACTCAAAGCTCTCTTCTGCAGTGCTGTGTTCTGTACATTATGTGAGACAAAGCTTGGAACACCTGATGTCCACCCTCCAGATTAATGCTGTAGGTTTCTCCACCTCCTCATTTTACATGTGAACATGTGAGGAGGCAAAATGGAAATGCCTCCCCTGGGACAGAGCCAAGGTAACTTTGGTGATTTGGAAAGCCCCGTGCTGTCTCTGCAGGCAAAGGTGAGGGGTGTCCGTCTAGTGTCTCACTTCAGCTTTGCTTCCATCACTTCTGCTCTAGTGTGGACAAACCTTTGTGAGAGTTGAAGGAAAATTGTTGGCTGTTTCTGCCAGGAACCCCGTTGCTCCCAGCGTGACATTAATGAGGCAAGTGCCTGTGGAGATTCTGCTTCAGAACTCGGAAGTAAATACAAGTTGGATAAAAACGCAGGTGCACTATCATCTGTGAATTACCATAAATTACCTACATGAGCTGTGCTCAGAGTAAGCACCTGTAGCTATTTAAAATTAATAAATAAACTTGTCATTTAAATAACTGCAGATTCGTATTTAAATGATAGCGATCAATCCTACTGTGTGTCTCCAAAGCTCTGGCAGTAAGCTTAAAGAGGTGATAGTCTAAGAGGAGACGTGGGCTCACCATTTCCAGAAGAAATAAGCTGCAGAGGATGTATTTGTTAGTGTACAAATACAGGAGGCAGGAGAAATGTGTTTAGGCCACTGATAGCTGTGACTTCTGGCCTCAGCAGAACCTGTGAGTGAGCCTCTGTTATCCCCAAGTGCTGGAGCTGTGCTTCCTCTGCTAAGACGGGAAGAGCATCAGAAGGCAGCAGCCTGTGGTGGTTTTCCTCTTTCTCTCGACTCCCACTGCTGGATGAGGGGGTGAGATTGCTGGCCTTTCTCCCTGGTGGCTGCAGCCTCTCCTTGCCGAGGGCCAGGCACTGGGAATGCTTGCACAGAAGAGCTGAACACGCAGGGTCTCTCATGGTAGTTGAGAGCTCCTGGTTTACGTGCCCCAAGATATATTGCTTTATTCTCGTGTGCATGTGCCGTCTCGATTTTTGTTTTGACCAGGTCACATAACCCTACTGGTTCCCAAAATACTCAAGACTTCACTGTGTGAGTGTTTTCTGTGCTGCACAAATGTGTGAAATGTGATGGGAGGATCCACAAATCCCAGAGCAAGGGCAATTCAAGTTTTTTTCTGGCCCTTTGGTGAATGAGTCAGCAAACTGTCCTGGATATGTGTGAACAGGCCAAGGCAAACACACTGACATTTTGTTAATGGAAGGGACTGTTAAAATGTCAATGAAAATGTCACACTTTGATTCCCATCATGACCACTTGAAGTAAATTCAGGGCCATTTAATGGAGTTTTATTCCACTGTTAAAGGCAAACACATAACCTTTTAAACAACTTTTAAGACAATTCAGAGCAAATGTTGCTTTTGGATGTGGCAAGGAGGAAAGCAAGAGAAGGCAGCAGGTATTTAGAGGTGTGTGCTCACTGCTCATTTGGTATTGAAGAGGACGGGATAAAACTGAACGGGATTTGTTCAGATCTTTAAATGACAGCTGGGTATCTTTGGAAGTATTTGGCACAAGGGCATGTGCTCTGGTGACACTCTGAGCACCCTGATAGTGTCCTTTCCCATATGTGCTAATACACAGGGAATAACACTGGGGGAAATGTTCATTCTTGGTTTATGCAGTGTGCCAGAACTACTAATAACACAGGTTATGTGAATACCTGTCTACTTGCTATGCAAATACCTCTCCGTGTAAGAAACTGTCCATGAACTTTGAACTAATTTGTTTTACAATGGACTTGCTTTACCCAGGGCTTTGGAGAACATGCTTTACAAATTCAAGCTTGCTTTAGAGAGGTTCTTGCAGAGCCACTGGTGACTAATTACTTTTGATCATTCTTAATCCATACTCTGCTTGAACAAGTAACTATGATATAATAGGATTGTAGCCCAGAGGAGTCCTGTGTAACTTTTCAGGTGAAATGCACATGGTTTTATTTAAAAACCCTCAGAGGGACTGACTCGGGAGATTGATGATGGGTAAGGTTTCACCTCCCAGCCAGTAGGTTTTTGTGGAGATGGTGGTTTTTACAAATGATCTTTCCCTTTATTCTGTCAAATGCAACATTGCTGTGCACCACAGGTGATCTATCTTGCTAATCTACCTGTGCAGCTTTCCTTTTTAAGCTTAATATATCCACTCCTCGTTGTCAGTGAATCTGTGTGCTCGTTGTTTGTAAGGATGGAACCATCTGTTGCTGTAGTCCAGACTCCATGTTTCCATATGTATTTATGAAAACATTTTTAAAATCAGTCTCATCTTTTGATAGGGTTGTCATGGAAAACTGTCAGTTCTTAGGATCCTTTTGGTTTTATTCCTGAAGTCCATTATTGTGAGTTAACAGCATGTCTCATTGTCTTTTCTTTAAAAGTTGCTTGCACGACTTGAGGGCAGAAGTTCACTGAAGAATCTTGAACCTTATCTGTTTGCTGAGGAAGGATCTCCTGTTCATGGTAAAAATATGTCTTTATCCCATTTTTTAAAAAATTTCAGTGTAAAAATACCCTCAGAACAATGTGACAAAGACAAGCATACAAGTAGATGGTTTTGCCCTGGATTAGAATTGTAATTGTTGATGTAGTTCTATGCAAACTAGATAAAACAGAATAACACAAAATCACCATTCTGAACATTATTAAATGGACTTTAAGATCTACTTTATGGGTGTCAAAACACAGGTGTAGGTGAGTAAATACACATTTGTCAGTTTCTAGTGGTTTTACAGCAATTCGTTCTAGAGTCTGTCATTAAACCTCTTCATTTTTTTTAATCAGTGGTCCAGACAACCACCACAAAGTCATAACTGCAAAAATTTGCAAAGAACATGAGGTTCAGTAATAGCAAAGAGTTCAGTGATCTGGAGTGGTCTGAAAAGGTCGGGATAAGGGACACAAGCAAACAGTATTTTTTAATAAAGCCAAGTCATCAAGTCATTCAGTCTTGGCCTGATTATGCTTAGATGAATTATACTTAGATGAAACTTTAGAAACAATTCCATTATGAACATAGGTAGTGAACAGCTGAACGAGTTCATGGACAAGTTAGGATCAACATGGCCCATAGAGACCTTCAGTGAATAAATGAGAATTTCAAATTGGAGAAATCAGGCAACCTCCCAATGACACCAGTACAAGTCTAAGGGAGATGCTCCTAACAAGAAATCTTACAATTGAGATTGGATGTTTTAATGAAAGAAATTACTGAGCTAAATAGAAATTAACACACTATTCCGGAAGTCAGACTGGTTTTCCAGATTGTGTGAAATTTCATGAATTTCACAGTGGAAGAGACAACTCTTGATTACGCACAACTAAAAATGTATAGGCAAAAAAGGCAGACTGGAAAGGTCATGTGGTGAGGTACTCCTGCTGTGGAATGTGTGTATGAATTAGTGGATTTCATATGAAAAGGATGTGGCTCCATTGGTTATCACCACACTTGTCTGCAATTTGAATTCCCACAAATGCAGAAGGTTCAGAAGTAGCAGGAAAAGCAGTAAAAAGAATCAGGAAAATTGGATAGGAGGTGATGCTTAGTCTACAAACACAGTCACTACGAGACTAGTTGTGCATTTTCAGCACTTGAGAATGCATATGGGATTGAGCAGTATATGATTCCTGCCCCAAAAGTTTCAATTGTGACGTAACAAAGAAAGGGCAAAGAATTACTGGTTTGCCAGGGCAAGTGGAGCACAGAAGAATATTTGAATACTCTCAATTCTGAACTTCTTTGTTACCCAAAAAAGAATTAAGAACCAGTAGTGAAATTGGTACGTGCCTCACAAGGCTTTCAAATTCTTAATGGTTTTAAAAGATGAGATATTTGTTCTGAAAAAATACAGTAATAAAAAATGCTATCTTTTGGTCTGGAGTTTGGGTTTTTTTAGTCAACTTTAAACACAAGAAACAAATGTTTGAGACTAAACTGACCATATTTTGGTTGAACAGACTTTCAGAAGCCTTCTTGAGGGTCAGTAATTGCCTGCAGGCCACAGCATTACATAATTTCATGTCAAATTGTTTGCTTTGCTCTTAAAGCAGTGTAGGTTGTTCACATCTGTACAAAGACTGTTTCAGAACCTCAGTTCCAAGATGGCTGGAAACCTTCTAAAATTCATCACTGGTTTCTCTGTGCCAACACAGTCATTGAGCTTTCAAAGCACTTTTATTTTTCTTCTGCTTTGAACAAATGGCATCAATTATTACCCGTAATTGGTCATGCTTTTTGGCTGACATTAATGAAGCTGCCTAACATATTAGCAGAGGTCTTTAGCTCTATATACATAAATGGACTTCACCTTTTATTGCGTTTTTGCTTTGGCATTTAATACCACAGTATTCATGTGAGCCCATGTGTTATTTTGATGTGTGTTCTCATTATTCAGTCTTAAATCCCTGCTGAAGACTTTCCTCTCCATTTGTCATGAACTTGACTTTTAGTGGGTCGCTGTGGAATTCTGTAATACATTGCCCATGAAGTCTGGACTGAACAGCTCTTAATCTAAAATGCTGTGATTAAAGCAATGCAAAGACCTAAATTACTCTTTTTCCTGATGGTATTTAAAACAAACGCATGTATGAAGTTTTAATAAACTGTCCAAGGATTACGTTGTAGTTAAGTGTTCATTCCACAGATGTCAGAGTACTATAAAATAGGTACAAGTAATATAGGTAATGCTGTGATATTCTAGCTACTGCTTCTAATTATGATAGACTTGCATATTTAAGAACACATAAGCACATTAATTACCATTTAAGCTGTTCTATAATGGAGAAAAAAGTGACACAAGCTTTAAATAATCTTCCACTATTACCAGTCACATTTTCACTGTGCCACTGGCATGAAGGTGTGGGTGTCAGTGTAAAGCTCTGATGTTCAGCAATAGCATGGCACCCAGCATTAACTTGGAATAAACATTAGGCCTTTCAGCTTCCCTTATAAATGGTATAAATATTAGTGACAGCTTCTGCACAGTATTGTGAATTACCAGCCCAGTAACTTCAAGGTATCGGCCGAGTGAAACCTGCAGTTATTGCTGAGTATTGGAAAACACTGTAACCAGCATTTGCTAGTGGAGTGATTACAGACAAAAATAAGGCTCTTCTCATTCAAAAGATAATGCTGAATTGATGACCAGGGCTGAGCATTATGTTTCAGTTAAAAACGTATTAGTGTTACGTAAATACTTATATTTATGCAGCACATCTAGTTTAATCTGCATGCCCATTCACAGCAGTGGGCTACTGTTCTCCTCAGTCTGCCCACAGTGGGCTAGTTCCAGCTACCAGGAGCCAGGCAATGTGTTGGGTGACTCCTTAAACTCTACTTCTTGAATTCATCAGGGCTGAATTTCATATGAAATCGCTGCTTATCCATCTCCATCTGTTAAGTCTTCACAAACTTAAGTCTTTATTAACCCAATTAGTTTGTCTTTGACATGTTTTGCCAAGCTAATGGAACATTTATCTACCGATATGTTTAACGTCTGCCAACACCAGTTCTAATAGAAAAAAATTCCCATTAACTTTCTTCCATGTTAAAGTGTCTGTTCCTACTCTCCCTCTCAGCCTCTTCTCCTCCTGTGACAGTGTCTTTTATTAATCCTCCTTTCAAAGTTATTTTGACATTAATGGCTGATGCTAGTACTGATCACTCAGTTTCTTCTGTGACCTATTGTGGGGGTGTCAAAGGCTTCTTGAAAACGATGCTGGCCTCACTTCCTCCTCTGCTGTGTCATGGTTTGTCCTCTCTGATCCAGAGGAATGAATTTTCCCTCTTATCTCACTCTAACAGCCTGGTTGCTAATTCAATGAAACCCTACATTTATAGTTGTTGCTATAAATGGCTTCTGTTTTGCACCCGTTCTTCTTGTGGGCAGCCTGTTGGATAATCACGAAGGCACAGAAACCCCCGGCTCTCTTGAGGTTTTCTTGCAGTCCAAGCTGTTACTCTTTTCAGAGTAACTCAATTGCCTTGGTCAAACTACAACACAGCTGTGTATCTTGTTCAGCAATGCTGAACAGACTGTGGGATGCTTGGCTGTCTTGCTGTAAACATTTATAAACCACCACAAAAACTTCTGAGAATGATTTTTTGTCATTCAACTTAGCATTTTTACTTAAATGAGTTTATTAGTTCTGCCAATAAAAAAAAGCTCATTCAGTGTTGTTCTGTAGCACACAGGCATCCTGCTAGAACATCTTCCAATGGAAAAAGTGAAGCATTTATTTCCCAGAATAACTTTTTGAATCAAACAGGTCATATTTTGCTGTAAAGGCAGGTGAAACATCTGTACTGCATGTTGGCCCCATTCAAGTACTGGTCTGGATTCAGAAATGCCAGTCAAGGTGGCACAATGTTTGTGCCAAAGCCAGTGACTTACAGAAGATACACTTTGGTCCTTAACAAGAGGTGCCATATGCAATTGTTCTAAGATACTTCAGTAGACAAAATGTGAGGGAATGACCTACCCAGCACATTTAGGAGAAATTCTTCCAGGCTGGTATCTCACCCTACCAGGGCATGGTTATGTCAGTGGCACAGGCTGTGTGACAACAGAGCTGCTGCTGGCTGTGAGTGCCAGAGTTGGGCATTTGACCTCTGGACAGGAAGAGAAAATGAAGATTTATGTCCCAGGAAGTGTACTTGCCTTTCATCTCAAAAGTGGGGGAGCCATTCAGAACAGCTAAGTAAGCATTTGGGAGGCAATCAAGTTTTTTAATAAATTTCAAAGTATTAGAAATTCATAGAAATGGAATTGCAGTTATGGAGCAGCAGGAATTTCATTATGGAAAGGCGGGCAGTCTGAGTGTCACTGAAATGGACTTGTCACATCGGGTGTAAATTGCTTTTAACACTTGGAAAGGGTGAAGTAAGAGCTTGGTTTCTTCACCACCACCCTCTGTCCCTCATTCCAAGCTGCACACTTTGAACAAGGACATCCTCTGGAAGTGAAGGAGTGACTTGAAAAACCCTGTTAACTCAGGCAGGCACAAACATGCTTAAGTAAAGATGCAATTAATTCTCTACTCTCACATCCCTCTATGAAAAGCTGCTACACCATTTGCACTTGCCAAGGCCATGGAAATCTCTCACCTTTCTGCTATTACAGTTGTGTGATTCTCCTTACTGCATGTATTTACCCTTCTGCCTAAAATTCAAAATGTCTTAAATAAATAATCCAGTTTCTGAAATTAGAAATTTATAAAGAGCAACTAATAAATTAACTTAATAATTTATCTTTAGAGTTTTGCTCTGATAAATCAGAAGACTTTCAGATGAGACTTTAGAGTATCTTGCATTCACATCCAACAAAGGAACTGGTTTCCTAATGAAGCATAATGCTCTTTTTAATGAACATTTTAAATTTATATGATATACCGACCCACATAGATCAGACAATTCAGCTGAGTCCACTTATGAACAGAATTTCTTTGCTTCAGAGAGAGGTGTTGCCTGGAGTTGGAGGAATCTGTGAGTCCCCCTTGTCAAAAGAAGCAGTTTGATACTATGATCCCCCAGAAGATAAGTGCTAAATAAACCTACTGGTGTTCTCTTCACCAGTCACCTGTAGGTGTCTTGTGACATGTGCAGGTACTGAACAAGCTTGTAGCAGACATGAAATGCTGAAGGATGGGCTGTGCTGTAAAAATAGATGTGCCAACATGATTAGACCTCTCATATATCAATTTTTCTTTGTTTTGCCTTGTCCTCTAGTTTCTTATTTATTCCTGAATTGTGTGTGCATAGTGTAGATGATTTTTTAGCCACTTTTGTGTAGCAGCTTCCTCTTCTGCCTTCATCTACCTGTAACAATACAGATGAAATCCAGTTACCAGTCTTTTATTGATACTCGTGTCCTAAATGCGATTGGCAGAGGTTTTCAACCTTTGTTCCCAGTTGATTTTTTCAACTTTAGAGACTTTTCTTGAAAATTGAAATTTCTCTTGGTAGATGCTAGCCAGGATTTAAACAATTTTGTGAGTATCAAACTTTCTAAAATGCATTTTCCAGTTTGTGGAATAGTGAGTATTGATTCAGTAAACACTGAAAATTGACTCTGGGCTATAAATGCTCTTACCTTACAACGTGCTGTGTTGTTTTTGAACAGGAGACATCATTGAATTCCATGGTCCAGAAGGGACAGGAAAAACAGAAATGCTTTATCACCTAGTAGCTCGCTGCATCCTTCCAAAGTCGGGAGGAGGACTGGAAGTAGAGGTGATGTTCATTGATACAGACTACCATTTTGATATGCTGCGCCTGGTTACCATTCTGGAGAACAGACTGGCACAAAGGACAGAAGAAATGATAAAGCAGTGCCTGGGGAGGCTTTTTCTCGTGAACTGCAGTAGCAGCACTCAGTTACTCCTCACTCTCTACTCTTTAGAAAACCTGTTCTGTGCTCACCCCTCACTCTGTGTCGTGCTTTTAGACAGCATATCAGCTTTTTATTGGATAGACAGGAGCAATGGAGGGGAGAGTCTGACCTTGCAGGAGATGAATCTGAAGAAATGTGCTAACTTTCTTGAAAAGCTTGTGAGACAGCACCACTTGGTCCTCTTTGCAACAACACAGACACTCATGCAGAAATCTGCAAACTCTGCAGAAAGCTTTTTCCCTTTAAAACTTCCACATGAAACTGATACAGACTATAGGCCGTACCTTTGTAAATCATGGCAACAAATGGTAACCCACAGGATATTTTTCTCTAAGCAATGCAATTCTGTCAACAGTCAAGGTTTTACAGTAGTTTCTTGCCACCTCAAAAGAAACCAGGTAGTGAAACGTTCATTTAGTGTTGCAGAATGTGGAGTTCAGTTTTAAGGCGAGATTGTTTTGTAAATGTTTAGCAAATTCTGATGCTTAAGGTCTCATTAGGTCTAAGTAGTTTTTGGTACCTTTTACACTAGCTGGTTGTTGCTCAGGGACTAAGAGTTTTTGTCACCATTTTCTTAAAATATAGTGAAGGGTGGGGCATGGTAAAATTCTTTAATTACTTGAGAAGTTCAGTCCAAACTAGAGAGGAATGTTGACAGTGTTTAATTTGTGCTTAACCAAAGACACATTAAACTCCAAGTATCTTTCAGTAATCTAACCTATGTGGTATGTGGCCAAATGCACTGCTGAATTGGGGTTTGCTACTTTACATCCCTTCTCTTCCAAGCTCCAGAAGTAGAAGCCTGGTTGTCCTTGGGGGAGGCTGCAAAGAGGTGAGAGTTCACTCCTTACAAATACTGGCTTTGGGTTGTTCCTTGTAGCTTTGGGCATATGAAATGCATTCATGACTTTGCCTGCAGAAGAGGGTTCATTTTCACAGCCTGTGGAACAGTGGCAATCCTGACTGTGCTTCCCCAAGCTCGCAGCCTCTTGGCACGTGCTTGGAGGAGCAGGGAGTGCAGGTGTTCTGACTCTTGCAAACATCTGGGTTGGAAGAATCTACAGCTATCACAGAAATAGAGGCCTGATTTCCATAACTGAAGAAAAACTAAAGCTCTGAGTCCCTGGGAGTTTGTTTAGTCGTTGAAAATAATTAAGTGCATGTTATGGGTGGTTTTGGGTGTGGGGTGTTGGTTTTTGTTGGTTTTGGTTTTTTTTTTTCAGATGAGGCAGGGTTTTTTCTGCCCTCGCCTCATTATTCCTTCCCACTTCTTTCTCCTCTCCCACTCTCTAAGAAATCCAGGAATGCCATGCCTCTGGTCTTTACCAATATGCATTTGCCACATGTAGAAGATTTGTGTGCAGGACTTGGCATGCAACATGTTGCAATTCTGGCAAAGAAGATTCAGAATTTATGGGAAATGCCCTACAGTTCTGGCAGAGAATACCATATTATTTATGAACCTAAAGTGCCCTTTGAAAGCTTCAAAGTGCTTTACAAGAAAGAAAATTGCACACAGAACATTATTTAATACAAAAACTTACATTAGCTTACAAATTCAAATTACTCAAACAAGGGGGAAATATTTCTCACAGCAATATTCGTTCAGTCATGTTGCACAGCACGTTTTACAGTTCAGATTGAACAGATTATTATCAAAAATGCATATTAAGAAGAAGTATCTAGCTCAGTATCTTTTTGAGGAAGATGCCCAAAAAAAACTGTTGTGAGACACTTACCTTTGAACTTCTGAGTTCAGCTTTTTCAAGCTGAATGTATGTCTTGATTCCCAGCTGTGTATAGTTCATTTACCCACTTGTGTTCCACCATGTCTGCTCACAATGACTTCAGTTTAATTATTCTTTCTGTAGGAAAACTTTCTTTTTTTTCCCCTCTCATTTTAAACCTTCCATCTGATCACTTCTTCACGCTGTCAGTTCTTTTACTGTGACACAAGCGAACTTTGCCTTTTCAACATCTCCACAGAGCTGATGATTTTATAGATTCCCATTTCATTTGTGCTTTCTCTTCCATCAGAATATGTATTTTATTTCAGAACTTGTGTAAGTACACCAATACATGAAAAAACATACAGCAACCATTCAGCCTAGACTGCACCCAAGTTAGAAGGTTTATTGTGAGTAGACACTTCCACTGGGAATCATTATAAAGGACATTCTTGAATTTTTTGAAAAAAAATAATGGAAATATTCAAGTAGAACTAGAGAACTTTAAAATGTGAAAATTATGGGACTACATAATTTCTACTAGAAAAAAACAACAACCAGCCTTTATATTGGACAATACAGCTCCATTGATGATTAACTGCTTCCTAAAATGATACTTGCTAAAAAATATGCTTGAGGAAAAAAAACAATGGATATGTTCCGGCATTCCTGTCTGGAAAAAAGCTTTTATATCATTCAGAGTGTAGTTTGTATTTTGCATTGTATTATAGAAGAAATGCCAAAATTGAAAGGAAGCCAAAGTTCTAGTTGATCAAAAAGAGCACCTCAGGAAATTTTGAAATTTCTCAGTTTTATTTTTGTTTTGAATGAAGACAGATTTTTTTAATTCTCTGGCAATTGTAATTTTTGTGCTCTGCACATTTGTTGTAGCTGTGTAGCAAGCATAGATTTTCGAGGTGCTGAGCATCTGCATATCCCTGTAATACTGCAGGAGGGATAGGCAATGCACAATCTGGGAGTGCACTGACCTCATCCTCTGCCAAAATTATGCCATTTGGAAAAATTAACCTTTAGGATACAAATCTAAGAAAGATGCAGTGTTAAAGAACCTGGGAAGCAGCAATTTTGTTTGTACCTTAATGCACTGTGGGTATTAAAAATGGGTTTTACCGGGTGTTTTAATGGAGAATATTCTCAAAATTTTGTACAAGCTGTAGTTAGTGGAGAATACAGTTTGTCCTCATGAGCCAGGAACATAAGTATAAATGTAGCTTTATACTTAGTATATGCTATTAAATGCAGATTCTCCTCCTTCACCCAGAGCTAAGTTACCGCCCCGTCTCCATCCCACTGTCTCACCTGGAGTGCCCTGTGCTGCTGCAGCTCAGTCTCCCAGGGAGGAAACACATTTTGGGTTAGTAGGTCTGTGCTGCTGGAAATCAGCCCTGCAGAAGAGGCTGGAATGCATGTATTCCTAAACTCTGATGTAGCCAGGTAGTTCTTAGAAATGAAAATCCTTTCATGTCAGTGCCATTGTTCTTCAGCTCAGTGTGGTATTTAATAATAAGGCCTTTTTTAGATGTAGAAACTTTTTACATTCCTTAGAATTTTTGTCTGTTTCTTCATATGCAACAAGCTTGAAATAAAGAGAAACTAGTTCACCATTTTCCCCCCATCCTTTTTATAATGAGAGTTTTTAAGCAAAACCAAATTAAGGTATTTTGCAGGTTTTAAATTTATTTTCAAGTAAACTAATATTTCTATGGACACCTGGAAAGAGAATGTGGGGTTTTTTTATATTCAGTAAAAAGTTCTTTGTATTCCTAGACTTTCTATAGAGCAAATAACATAACACTTTGCTTGGTTTAAGTTTGTGCTTGCACATAAAATTCAAATTCATTTTCTCTTACATAACTGATTCCAGCCACTTAATTTTCCCTGGAGTTTGGAAATGGCAAAAGATAAAGGTTCTCCTGTGGAAACATACCTGCAGTTGTATGTATTTTTGCTGGAGAGTAATGCATAAATGCAGAAGAAATACTACTATGATGGCTGTTGTATAGAAGGCTTGGACTATGCCCTAAGAGGAACACGAGTTTTTACTTTTTTGTGGCTGCACTAATAAAATGTCTCTTGAACCTCTTTATCCAAACGTACTTTTGATATGCAGTTGCCATACTGGGGCAGTGGGCAACATCATATTGCAATCAGCAAGCCTTTTGCCAAACTTAACACCCACCTCAGGAGAAAGCTGTGCCACAGCACCAAACTTCAACTCATGTAGGAAGTTGCAGTGAATTCTCACCTGTGTAAAAGCTGCAGACAGTTGTGATGTTTCCAACAACTACACAGTAGCACAGGAATTGTGCAGTTCATAAGGAAGGCAAAACACTCAAAGGGCTTGGAAGGCTTTGGCAGCAGAAAAAACTTTCAGACAGGGAAAAGAGCATCAGTACAATGCATCTGCATGATCTTCTGCATGGAGAACTCTGATGCCCTGCAGCAGTCCCCAGAATCAAAGGTCTGGCCATCCCTGTGGGTGAGAGAAGACAGCAGAGTGACACTGAGCTGTGAATAGCACAGAGTATGACAAAGGACCTGAGAGCTGTTCTCTGACGTGTCCAGCATGGTAATGCTGTCAAAGAGAAAGTTGACCATAGTTGACCTGCAGATTCTTCCCACCTGGGAATATGGGTTCCACTGTGTAGATGCTTTATAGCTTATTTATAATGAAAATATAAAACCCTGTTTCTCTGAACCCAGGAGGAATTAAATGTAAAAACAGACGTCCTTTTTTATGTTGGGGTTTTTTCCCTCCAGCTCTAGGCACCTACCCAACAGTCAGCACTTAGCTCCAAAGCACTCTCACAGCTTTCTGTGGCAGGACCAAGCTTTACTGAAAGTGGGTAGTTTTCCCCTTTGCTGAGAGTTTATGTAAACACTCTTCATTACCAGCGCAGACTGGGCTACCCAGAAATGGAATATTAAACCCACATAAGTTTAACTGGTAAATAGCTTTGGAGACTCGAATCTGTTTGCAATCAGAAGTAATGTCATATTGTAGTAGATGATTTTGAAGAAATGTAGCTGTGACTTTGCTTGGGAAATGTTTGGCAGTCTTCCCTCTGCTTTCCCACCCTGCCTTGCATCCTGCCCCAACCAACTGGTCGATGTACCTGTGTGGGCCTCAGTGCTCAGGGATAGCAGTGACAAGATGTCACTGCCTTGCCAAATGCTGGTGAACAGCCATGTCCTGGATCTTGGCACTCTCGTACTGCAGAAGTTGGCACAACTACTATAGTTGTTAAATTAAACCATTTGCCAGGCTTATTTCTCATACATCTTGCTGGGCCTGTGCTAAAGACCTCCTAGCTGTGGGGGGAGATACGAAAGAGAAGAAATCTTGGGGTATGAGTATAAGAATGACAAGACTTTAGGCCATTGCTGCAAAAAGAGGCCACCCAAGGCTGTGAGGTTCCTGCAGTAGCAGAGAGACATCAAGGCCTTGAAGGTGGTTTGGCAAAGGTCAAGGAACAGACTCTACATCTGCTGCGAAGGGGTGAATAGAGATTTTGACTAGGACTACCTGCACGCTATCATACCACTGAGAGAGAAAACCATGCTACAGTGGGCAGTGCTGTCTCTGAAGCACATCTCAAAAGCTCTGCTCAGTCTCCATCAGTCATAGTTCTGTCTCCAATATCTCCATGGTCTCCCAGCTGCTCCTCCATAACACAAACAGCATTGCTGCAGCAACCATCATACTGGGACACCAATGATACTGTGGCATTGTGTGGGCATTGTCAGGTGGGGCAGGTTTGAGCCAGACTTTCCAACTTCAGCAGTCCTTGGCAGAGCCAATGTGATGGCACTGGTCCGTGAAAATGCAGCAGCAAATCCACATCTTTTGAATGCCCAGGCCTTCAGCTGGAAACCCATCCTCTAAACACAGTCAGCACTTCAGTAGGACCATCTCTGAGCCCCCAGCTGACCCCCAGTCTCTGGTGCTGTGTTCATTGAAGAACCTTTTTTTCACAGAAGTTCATAACTTCAAGTATTATCCCATGGTCATGGAATAAATCTATGCCACGTTTGGATGATGCAATAAATGGGTTTAGAAAGTCAGTGTACTGAGTGGAAGCAACATACATTGGCATTGAAGCCAGTTGGTTTCTGCTCTTGATCAACTCTTGCAAAATATTAGCAGAGTGTTTTTCTGGTCTGGTAAAGAACAACTGCAGAAATAAGTAAACAAGATGCCACATGGCACACCACAGTTCATGAAGCACAAACAAGATTAGTTCCACAGACCCACAATTTGCTGTAAGACATCATTAGCAGAACCAAAAAAAAACCCCAAAACCCGGCAACTATTTTCACAGGGAATATAAAATGTAGGTATAGAAATTACTCTAGCCTGCCCCCAAAATTGTAAGGTCGGGAGAACCTTGTTGTTTCTTTGCACAGTGGCAGTTGTGGCATTCCAGCTGCACAACACCGAGAGGTGTTATTCTGGTGAACTCTGATGTGTCATGTGCTGGACTTGTCTTGGCCTTCCTCAAAAAGCAGGACACCTTTGGTTCATGGACAGGGTCATGGCTCTAATGTTGGACTTCGTTGTAGCAGTGCACATATGATGCCATTTCCTAACTGGACTTGAGTGGGTTCCAGTCTGAAGGCTGACCATGTACAACCTTGCTGAAGTGAAATGCAGTGCAGTGGAGGAACAGCCCACCTGTCTCGCTCACCTGAGACCACCCTGAAATGGTGCAGGTTTCTTCTACTCCAGGTTCAAAATGGGAAAGAGTCTCCAAGGTAGAGCACAAATGGGAAGAGGTTCTGGGGTATAAAACTGAAGAGCATTTTATAAAAATTTTCTGTTGTAAAGCAGAATATTGAAAAAGACCTTATTCATTTCTCATCTAGCAAGGCTATCAACCCAAACAGCCAAACCATTCAGCAGCTGGGCGTTAACTACTGCTCAGATTAAGGACAGAAGTGAGAGGGGAACAGGTAGAGAAGAGAGGAGACTGTTGGGGAAACTCCTCAAGTCTTTAAACAGGAAAGCCTCATGATCATCCAAAGTTGGCAGGCAAAGTGCTCCATTTCTCTCGAAAGCCTGTAAAAAAATGCCCATAGTGGCAAAGAATGGCTTAGCTGAAAACAGCATACTCTAAAAGGGTCCTGAGGTTGCAGGAGCAGCCTGTGGCCACCACGAAGAGGAAAACCAGGCTGGAGATGAGACACCCCCAGAGCTGCTCTCTGAACTCTTCTGAGCATGTCCTGGTGGAACAGCACATACTGCCACTCCAAGCTCCTGTCACAGCTCCTCCCAGCTGGAGATGTTGGACTTCCCTGTTTCTGGGAAGTGGGAAGTTGATGGGAGGCCATCCCATCCCATCCCATCCCTGAGTATGCTGAGCAGTTTTGCCCATGATGAGGAGCATTCATTTGCAAGGTCATGGCTGAACTTTCCCTCATCCTTTATTTTAATGCCTTAATTTAGTGGCTCTGCAGTGATACTCCTGCCACTGCTTGCACTTCAATTACCGTATGCATCAATGGCACTTTTCTGACAATAAAATCACATTTTCTGAAATTATACAGGTGCTTGTATTTTCACCCATCAGAAAAAATGATGCTTTTAATAAAATTTATGAATCCCCTAAGCAAATGCTATAGACCAGTTGCATAGGCAATGAAGTTACAGAAGGCAGTGGAACCAGGAATTTGAATAGCCCATGCCGTTAGAGGAAAGGACTCACTCTCTTTAAAATCCATGGAGGCATTCCAAATATGATTATTCTGCAATGCTGTTCACAACAAATCTTGCTGGCTGACACTACGTGACCCTTCCCATTGATTGTATGGCCTGCACAAGCACTCTGAGCATATTAAGCCTGAAGTCCCTGCAGCAGATAATAACTTACTTAAACATCCCAGTCCCTCGATCAGACACAAAAAAGTACTTGCTAGTACAGTTGTCAATTTTGTGGAAATGTCCTGTGGGATTTCATAAGCATCCTAACAACTGGCTGAACTCTCTCCTTTGCTCCCACAAGTGTTGTTAAATCCAGGAGCAGTCAGTGCTATCTGGAGGCAGGCAGGGCTCAGCTGCCTGGTGCTTGCCAGAGAGTGCCCGTGGTCACTGCTCAGCCTCCCAGAAGCACCGCTGGCTCCTAAACTCTCAGGAAGTTCCATCTCTCACCAGGTCAGAGGAGTTCCTGAGACACCCTTGGACTCAGAAGGGAAATCCTAATGTGCCTGATTTTCATCATGCCGCAGTATCAAATCAGCCTTTCTCAGCAGTTGAAACAGGAATTTCTGACATTCTCAGGTCTTGGCTGGTTGCGGACCAACTCACACTGATGTCAGTAAATCACCCCAGTACAGCCCAAAAGAATGTTTCACCTGGAGGCACCTCCCAGCACAGCTCCTGGACCAGGGCACTGGTCCTGGCATTCCTTCTGGCACAGGGAGAGCAGGCTCAGCTCCTCGGTAGAGCACGGTGCTCGAATGTGGTGGCAGTGACTCCTGACCACTGTCACAGAGTGCAGAAACCACCAAGCAAACCCCTTTCTCTCATACTGATGAAATGCCATAGCTCTGCTCGTGGCTCTGCTCTGCTGGGATTTTGTGCCTGTGTTTCACATTGAAGTCACTTCTGTTTTGTAAAGAAGGTCAGGAGGTTTTGCTACTCTGAATGAAGGACAAAGGCTGCATCCACCAGTGTCGGTGACACTTTATCCAACCCTCAGGCAGTGCTGGCCAGGGACTGAATATTAACAAGAGCAACATAACAGAGTGTCAAGATTTCAAAACAGACTTTTCTTTTTGCAATGGTTTGGGGTTTATTGCTGCTTCTAACATCTCTTCTAGGAAACAACATTTCCCAATACTTCCTTTTCTGGTAAGTCATACAATGTGTGTGGTATCCTACCCACAGGAGAGGCCAAAGGCAAGAAAGGGACAGTCTCTGGGTTTATGTTCTGGACTGATGCCATACTCCAGTTTGGACTGCACATTACACAACAATGTCATTTCCCACATGGATTGATCAAAGATACCACAGACAATGGGAGAAGCAGGAGGGGCTACAGACAGGTATTCAAATGAACACACTAGATATAAAGCGAACAGAATTCTGCAGCCTCTGAGAGCAGAAAGTCAAACTTCCAACTATTCCTTCTGAATTTGCACTAATATATATACAGCGGGGCTGAGTGAGAGCCTGAAGGTGGGAAAAATGTAGACACAGAAAAACAAGGCTGATTTTCTAGATCTTTTGATCCTATAACCTGTTTTCTCCAAGAGCAAGGTCTAATTTCTAGGAAAATAAAGATGACACAAATGAAATTGCTTTCTGTTATGATAAGAACTCATCAAATATCAAAGGAATAGTTCAAAACCTGCTGAATTCCCAATATTTAGAATTGGTCCTCGCTACTCTCTGGTCTGGAGGATTTCAGTGTCACTGTTGTCCTGTTATTTATTTCAAGCCAAAACCATTGTTTTTGGGAAGCAGGTAGGCTTTCAGACTCTCCAAAACCAATTCAATGTAATTATGGGTTAGGATGTACTAAAACTAGAATGGTAATTCATCCACTGACTAAACCATACATTTAGCTGCCTCTAGGATTCTTGTGAACAACAGCAACACACAGATAGGATAGAAGGCATTTCATCTTGCAAAGCCATCATGATATGAAAGAGAACATTCAAAGGGAATGGAGAAATCCTTTTGTTTAATGAAAACTGAATGCAAGGTACATTTTCTTACACTGTGGTCTCCTGTCCCAGATCTCCTCCCTGTCTGAAATGCTGTGCCAAAGCTCAAGCAGTGAATCTACCCTTGCCAAAAGAAGCCTGCTGTAAACCAGAATAAATACAAGTGGAGATTGGAGTGGAGAAATCTCATCTTATTTTGGATTTGCTTTGTTTCCCCACAGTTTTCCTTCTCACCAGTTCATTGGTCTTGATACTCAAAAGCAGATCCGGATAATCCTGGGCAGAGTGACATTAGGTTTTGAATAGGGAAGAAAGGAGAGGTCAGAGTGTAGTCTTGATACAAAGAAACAAACTCCCCCAATTCCATGCAACTGTATAAAAGCCTTAAGTACTCCTGAATAAGGAATTGCTTTTTTGTAGATTTTTAGTTGACGGTCTTGTTCAAGTACTCATTTTTAGTGCATCAAAGGAGACACAAAACGTGGTTGAGAATGCAGCTTGCCCAAACTTCTGCTACAAAACAGCAAAGTTTAAATGTCTGTTTTAAGATAGTTTAGTAAACACAGGTCTAAAAGGCTTGAGTGTAGGGCAGTTTTGCAAAAACAAGTGGCCTTCACCCCCAAAATGGATTTGATAGTGCTGTAGGCTGGGCTTATGTTCCTCTCCAGCCACCAACTCAAGTCACAATATTGCTTATTTGCTGAAAGTTTGTGTAGCTGACATTCCCAAATGGGCCGTGGTAACTCCAGAACAACCTATAGACTTAAATGCTAATGACTACAACATAACCTGGACAATAAGCCTATCAAAACAACTCTGACTTGAAACAATGTGAAGAAACTTATATAAAAATATAAACATTTCCCATGTGAATATTAAAAAAAATAATTAGAGGCTAATAATTAACAGAATTCTTACTAGTCCAGAGAAGTTACTCCTTTGATAACTCATTACTTATGATCACACTCTGGATATCTTGCCCACAACAGACTGCTTAAGTAATGCAGGTCTTGTTCATTTTTATCCATTCCCTTTGTCAGGCCCCAATGGAATTGTTTAAGTTGGATTTAGCACAGAAGCCACCAGCAGAAATGCACTGCCGGGAGTTGCTGCTCTGTTGGCAGGACTTGGGGTTGTCAACGCAGTGAAAGGATCTCAGCCACACAACCCAAGTTAAACTTGCCTCCTGCCAATCTGCCACATGCTAAATTCCAGTAAATTGCTTAATTAACATAACGAATGCAAACTGCACTCTAGTCTGCTCTATAGGTACCTGGAAACTCCCTCTCTTACACAAGCAATGATGCCTTGTCCTTTAACTATGTGGCCTCCATTTATCTGTACCTAAGAGCTCCTATGTGCACACCTCTTGTAAATTTTTCTATTCCATTGTACAGAAAGTATTTCTGGTTAACTATTTTGGTAGCCTCATTTATATTCCCTATTTCTAGAAAGGCTCATGCATATATTTAATGCATGAATAGTTCCAGGGAAGTCAACGGGAAAATTTATACCTTTAAAGTTAAGGGTGTGCATACATCTTTACTAAGTGAAAATGGACTTTGCATCTACACTTAAAGCTTTTCTCCAGCTGTGTCTGCCAGAACATACATAACTGAACCAGATTTCCAACACTAGTCCATTATTCCTCCACCTGGAAACTCAAAATCCACCACTGACTGTATGATCATTATATATGACTGTCTTCTTTTTTCCTACTTCTTTCCCAAATTACTCAGAACGTGGGGCATGAAAATATTATTGTGGTGGTTAGGAAAGCACATGCACAGGTGGGGCCAGGTGGTGATGGCTGGAGAAGGACACTGGGCCCTGCTGGCAGTGGTTGTGTCTCACATTGTGATTCAGAGGTCTGTAGCAGTACCCACAGGCTCACTGCACACAGGGGAGTGCCCAGTTACCCGTCTGTGATAACTGACACTCACTTCCACCTTTTTCTGGATCAACATCCCAGATCTAGACATCTTCTCTCCCCAGCCCCCTGTACTCTTCATGCCCTGGTCACTTGGAGCCCCTTCCCATCCAACACCTCAGTCATTGCGATGATGGCTTAATGCCACACTGGTATTTTTGGTATATATGTTCCACTCAGGAAAAAAATCCAACAAAGTATAATAGTCTATGTCACAGAAAAAAAAGTAGATGCATTTTTCCTATCTCAATTTATTTTTCTTTTCTGCAAGGACAGGCCAGTCAAAGACTCCACAGAGTAGAAAAGTATGCTCAGTAGAAAAGCACAACCTCTGCCTACGTAATGTTAAACTATCAAGTGGAAACAACATATTTTGCTCAGTGATTGCATCCCCTCCCACTCTCACACAAGCCAAGAGGAGTCTCTTGTGTTTACAGCCAGGGAATGGGAGACAAGCACTGGGCTGGTCTTGGCTCAGCTTGGTTTTTTGTTTGTGTTGGACACATGATGACACTCCCCTCATCAGATCCAAGGTCCTAAAAGCAATTTGTTTTTGTTTAAAACAAGAAAAGGCCATGCTTTCTTACCAGCACTCACGCTGGGGAAGGCTGCCCTGCTGACAAAGCAGCTGTCTGTCCTTGTGCTTCAGATGAGGTGCCATAAGTCCCATGGCTCCCACCCAAATCAGGGAAGCATAAACACAAATTTTCCAACCTTTTGCTATCCAGCCAGCTGTATTCCTGGTTTGGCAACTACAACTCCCACTTCTCAGCCTTACTGGGCCCTATCAGAGCCACGTGGACATGGAGATCTGCTCACACAGCCCGACTTGCAAGACCGGTGCCTCAATTCGTAATGCTCACACAATAAATCAATTTATTCCCTTTAACTAGGGGTTAGTCAGCAAACCCTTACTCATACATTTCTCATACAGTAAGTCCCACTTCCTGGTAGGACTCGTGTGAATGCAACTTCTGACTGTGGCCTTACCTTTACTTTAGGGGCTGCAGTGAGATGAGGTTGCTTTTCTGAGACATCTGTTCTCTTGTGACTCCTCCCAAACAACAAGGATTTTTCTACCCATGATGAAGAGTTATTGAACACATGAAACACCCTGTGTCCCATACACTGTGGTGTAGGGAAGGAATGTTGTCCTCTAAGCAGTTGGGCTGACCTGGATGCGAGTGGCCAAGCAGCAGAGCTGCATTTCACTTGCAGCCCCTCTGCCACCCCTGGTACCTGTCCTGGGGGCACTTGCAGAGGCTCTTTGTGCTGGAGCAGTCCAGGACTTTCCTACTGAGCTGTGAGAGATCTTGTCTGTCCTTCTGGACAAACAGGTTGTTGTGGTAAGCAGCAGAGGTCTATCAGTGATGGCATCTCTCTGTCTGCCCTGGCAGGGCTATTGCTGGTTATCAGCACCAGCAAAGGCATCACTGTAACTCCCTGTAGCCCCTTGGCCCCTTTGGCTCCTCTTGAACACCTCTTGAACTCAGGCTCAGGCAGGAGAGTTTGCCCATGGCCCAGATCAGAGCTTGGATCAAGAGGACAGTGCCAGGGGTCCCTTGGCACGGCTCCTCCCCAGCTATGGCTGATGGGCTGTAAAATCTCCAGGCCTGTGTGCTCAGCCTGCCTTGTCCAGCTGTGGGAGGAATTCCAGCTGTGGAATAATTTCTCAAGAGGAAGTGTCTGCCCATGAATTAGTGCCTCTAAGAACTAATTATTGGGTAAACTGTATAAACAGTCCCTGGAGTGCCTCTTCAGTCCTCGGCTTTTGGGCTCAGAATGCACCAAGCAGGCAAGAGGATTTTCAAAGGATGCTCTGTCTGGCCAAGTGATGATGATGTAGGTGACTCAGTGGTTTTCCCTCTCACAGCCTAAAAGACAGAGAGGTCCATAGTGGTCATCTGGGGTGAAAATTTATAGCTTATTAATTAAAAAAGGAAAAAAAAAAAAAAGCCATTTCTACGCCAGATCATAGATTCTAGGCTGCCATCCAACGTTAGGAAATGTTCCCCTCCCAGCAGGGGATCCAGGCTAAAAGGTTATTTAATACTTTCAGGTTGGTTTTCTATTTGGAATAACTGCCTTAAATGATTGGTTTTGGCCTGACAAACTGTTTGCTTACCTGGCACCTGAACTTCAGTGATAAACTTTAATGTCCTCCTCTGAGTATTCCCACAGCACACAGAGGAGATTTCATGCAGTCCCACTACCTATAAATCTGACCCTTTTTAAAAAAAAAAAATCAAAATCAGATGTTGCTCATTATCTCTTCCAACTCCTATCTATCCGTGAACATCCAAAAGTTTTAAAAGCTCTGCTTAAGCAAGTCTCCGCTCCATTGATGGAATATCCTTTAATATTTTATAGCTCTGACTTGCACTTCTAAAAGTACTAATTAATCTCACTAGATAAAAACTGGCACAAAATGGCACAAGTGAGAATAGCTCCATCCTTCCTCACAGCAATCGTGTGCCAGCTCATCTTGGAGCATGTAATGATTTACTGTAATAGTTTTAGGCCCATAATGGGGCCAATAACTGGCATCTGGAAGCTGTGAGGCTCTTTCCCAATGGATGCCATTCACATATAGTTATTTAATTAATTAAGAGCTCCACTAGCATAAGCCAGTAAAGAGTCCATTAAAGTTGGGTTTTTTTTCTAAATATCTTCCAAAGTAAGAACATATGCTGCACACTGCTTTTCCCTTGGAGAGTGCTTAATGTTGCAACCTGTTTATCTTATGACTGATTTTCAGATTCCACCTTAACCAGCTGCTTTTTGCTCAACTTTAGGATTCAGCAGAGAGCAAATTGCCGAGTGCTCAGCAGGAGCAGCAGAATAACATTCTACCTGCATGTGCTCATTCCCCTTCAAGGTGCCAAACCCCTGCAATGGCTGCCTGGCTGCCTCTGTGCTGTTCCCAGACTGTACACGTGATGCACTTTCACTTGCCCATTTCTCTGCTGAAAGAAAAAAAAAAAAGAGAAAAAAAAATCAAGGTGTGGAGGTCATTTGGAATAAGCAAAAATATCAGTAGGAAAACAAACCCCAGCGGACACTGGAGGGAGTTGGTCAAGTTTGTAAAATGCATTTGAGAGCTCAGTCCCATGTGAAATGTGGAAAAGCTATCAGTGGCCATAGAGCCAGCAAAAGCCAGCAAGGATGGGTTACAGTGCCAAAGGATTTTACTTCTCAGATGAGGATTCCTATTCCTGAAGTGCAATTCAATTCAGACTGGGTCCCAATGGGTGTTGGTCTGCAGTGGAGTGAAGGGCTCATCCATAGGCTTCCCTCCTTCTGCAAGGAGCTAAGCAGGAGCCACCTTCCCCTGGCACTGCCTGGGCACATGCACGTGGAACGTGCAGCTCAGCCTGGTGCCACGCAGCACACAGGATCTAAGGAGCTGCCCCATGAGGATATAATAGACATGAAATTGGAGTAGCTCTGACAAGACAGGGATGTCATTTAACAGGGATTGTCTAAAGGAAGCCCTGCTAACGTGGCAGGGCACAGCATTAGCTCCCTGGTACTGGATTGTGATATATAGGACATGTCAAAAATTACATAATCCTTGATGCAGAATCCTTTTCTTTCCCCTGGCTGTAATGTGTTGTGTCGTTCCTCCTCCTGCTCTCCCTCCCACCGGCCCACAGCACAGCCTTCTGCCTGCAAGGCTTTTACCATGCTGTGCTGCAAGGCTTTGGAAAAACAGCAGAGCCCTGGGGCAGCTGTACCTCCGAGCCCTTCAGCCAGTGCCTCATCCCTGTGACCCACCACGGATTGTCCAAGGGCTGCCAGAAACCCAGGGGAAGCCAGCAAGAGCTCGGTTTGATACCCTTGTGAGAGAGATGTCAGGTTTGCTCTGCCCAGATGTCAGGTACAGACAGTGAAGAGCCAGTGTTTTTAACTGTGAAGTTTCATGCTCCTCCCTGGGTAGAGCCTAAGGCCTGACAAGCCTGAAAAGTTCAGGACCCAGCTCACTTCCTAGTCCATTGGGGCCTCTGAAATGACTCTTCAGCCTAAACCCCCTGCAGCAACCAGTCTGGCAGGGCTGCTGGGTCATGGAAAGACCTCAGTGGCAGGGTCTTCCTCACTCCAAAGGTAACAGCAGTCGCTGCTGCCTTGCAGACACAGGAGGGGCTGTATAGGAGGTGGTTCCCACTTGGAGGCAGTTGCTTAATGGCCAAAACACTGTCCAGAAAGCAGCACATGGACCAAGCTTCTTCTTCTGTAGAGAACATTCAAATATGCATCTCCTACTTTCCTCAGTGGTCTCTCAGCCTCTGGGATAATGCACTCACTCCCTGGGATAACACACTCTCCTTGGCAGGAGGAAGAAGGGACACTCTCTGTTCAGTATTGCTCGTGTCCATATGACCTGTAATCTGCACAAAATCCATCAGAAGTCCCTGAAGCAGAGGCCAGAGCTCAGGAGCTCTCCTCCCAGGAAAGTGCTGTAACCAATAGGCCATTCAAGGTCACCTCACCTAACTTCACCTATTAAGTATCCAAGTCCTTACATGTCTCCTATAGGTGGCAGAGAAACAGGCATTTCCTGTCCTGAAAGGAGACAAATATCTCCTCTGAGTTCCTTTTCCTCTACACTGACTGTACCTGGAGCCTGGGGTGACTAACATAGTCTTTGAAGTCCAGTTGTTCAATATCTATATCAGGGCTGGTGAGTTCTCCCTCTCCTCCCTCCAACCCTTTCCTGTCTTCTCTTTCTGTCCCAGTAAACCTTTCATGTTGCCGCAGCTCTAACAGGAAACCTGGGAGCACACAGTTATCCTAATCCCCTGCAGAGCTGCCAAGAGTTAAGAGTAGGAAGACCTGCCATGGAGCTGTGGGCTCAAACCATCTCCAGGAGTTCTCCCATTACCCAAGTGACCCCCAGCAGAGGAGGTTCCTGACACAGTTTCCCTTCCCAGTTTATTTTAATAGACAAGACTGACCACTTCTTGGTTCTTCACAACAGATGCTGTAGACACCAATCTTCTGCAAAGAACTATAAAAAAATTAATTTATATGGTAATTAATATCCCATGGGTGCTTTGTGCTTTTCTGGAAAGCAAAGCAACACAACTATAACCCAGCTTAACTAGCTGCTCTGTTTTGCTGATTTGTCCTGCTCTACTACTCCAATTAATATTCTCTTTAAATGTGATTCAGGCTTAATATTACTTATCTTCAAAATATTAGAAGCATCCTACATGACTTCATGTTTCTTGATTAGTGTTCATTTACAGATAAATTACCTCAAGGTGGAATGAAGGTTAAGCACATATATTGGGAATTCAAAGTAAAACACTTCTGACGGATTTTGCAACTGAAGTAAAACCCTTCAGCAGAAAATTCAAAGCCCTCATAGTTGAAGTTACACTTAAAATCCAAACCAGTTAAGATTAGAATCATAGAAAGGTTTGAGGTGGGAGGGACTTTAAAGATCACCTTGTTCCAGCCCCTTGCCATGGGCAGGGACACATTCCACTGGACCAGGTTGCTCAAAGCCCCCTCCCAACCTGGCCTTGAACACCCCCAGGGGTGGGGCATCCACAGCTTTTTTGGGTAACCTGTGTCAATGCCTCACCACCCTCACAGCAGAAGATATATATATTCCCTAGTAGAGTTTATTTCACAAGAAAACCCCATGTTCTATCATAAGCCTTAATAAAAATTTTTGAGCAGCTCCAGCCATAGATTTTGACCTCATAGGCAAGGCCAAAGAGCCAGTGTGGGAACGTTGTGTGCCAACTTCTTATCTCCACATCCAGCCTCTAGACCAACCTTCCATTTCTTTTCTAAGTTTGCAAACACACTAGACTGAACTTCTGAAAATATTCAGTTCTTTGCTTCTCTGCTTTGGAAGAAAACCCAATTCACAGCCTGGGAACTCCCTGGGATGGAAACAAAATGGTGCAATTTTCTGTGTCCAGGAGTGTCACTGGAGGATCAGTGAGTAACGTTAAACCACACGACAGAACTTTCCTTGGACATATGCTGTATAATGTAAAAACACTCAAAGGATTAACAGCAATCGGGGATATATCTCTAGCTGTGCACACACAGCAAATCTACAAAGAAGGGATTAGAGATATAGAATATGAACCTGCAAGGAAAAAGTACAGTGGAGCCAGAAATGAAATCATAAGAGAAAGGTTATTCCTGTATTTGTAAAATTTTGTACAAATCCTTGTGTTCCATGATGGCTTATTTGTATGGCAGCAATATGTAGAAATCCCTCAACAAGAGATCAGTCACAAGCTGCTGGGCTTTGTACACACTGTGCCTGGAGCTTGCAGGCCAAGAGCTATTTCTTGCAAGTGCATCCACATGGTTGTACTGTCAACTTGTGGAAACCCAGTCCCAGGTGTTAGCACAGAAGAGTCATTTAAACAAGAAACATCTTTATTCTTTTGATGCTCATAATTAAAATAAAACACCCCTGTGAATTTTAACAAGACCCATGCACTCCCTGGCTGGCTTTATTACATCACCCTCTTATCTAGAAAGTTTTTCTAATGTCAAACTTAAATTTTATTAGCTGTAAATGAAGGTGGTTTCTTCTTTCTCTATCCCCCAGTGAGTGTGAGGAAAGATTTATCACCATCCTCCTTAGAATAAACTTTAACATATTGCAAGATTTTTATCACAGTTCTTCTTTAGACTCTGCTGTTCCCAGACTAAACAAACAATCCTTTCAACATTTCCTCCTAGGTTGTTCCTTCTACGCCTCTGATTTTTGTAGTGTCTCTCTCCTGGACTCTCTCCAGTTTGTCTACATTTTTCTTACAGTGCAGTACCCAAAACTGGACACTATTCCAGCTGAGGCCTTACCGGTGCCAAGTGGAGTAGAATAATTATCTCCTATGTCTTAGGTTGCAGTCACACATCCTGTTCTGCCTGCAGCTGAGCTGGGTGAAAAGTTTATTTCTTTTCACCCACTCCAGCTGCTTATCACCACCCCTCAGCTGCAGGCTCTCCCCCTCCCAGGTCAACTGCATAACTGCCAGAGGATCCCTCCTGAGCACAATCTGGGACAACGATCCAGGTTAGAGGCAATAATTCAAATAACAGGGCTTTTTTGACTGCCAGTTTAACAGACCCAGGTAAGGCTGAGGTATAAGCAGGTATGAAGATGAAACACGAGCTGGGAGGAGCTGGGGAGCAGCAGGATTATGGACAGTGACTTTTTCTTCTGGAAGAACTGCAGCCATAAAAGAACACCTGATATTGTCCTTATACTCAGCCTTTAGTCTCCTCCTTTAGCCCCCAGTCCTTCCTGACTCTGCTGCACAGCGGAAAATCCTCTTTGCATTTCTCCTCCCAGAGTGCTGTGGGTTACACTTAATCATCAGGCTGATTTTTTTATAACATTTTCCCCCATTACCAATGCCTTTCTAAATTCAGATTTCGTTGTCCCAAGTGAGACCACCCCAAAGAGGTATTTTGTAAGCACATCCCTTGTTCTCACACCCAAGGTGGTTATGAAAAGGACAAAGAGAACAGTGAGGTCTGGCTAAAAAGCTGCCCCGGTGTGACAGCAATACCTTCATAGCCATGAGAACATTCATGAGAACCTACAGGTTCTCATCCACTTCTGCTCCCACCTGGGAGTGACAAAGTTTTGTGTCTGTTCACAGCCTTGCACAGAACAGGGTCATAAGGTTCACCAGTGTCACTGTGAAAATTCCTGTTGCTTTCCTTCACTTGCTCTGCCTATGGAGAACACCTGGCAGGACCCCCGTGGGCTTTTCCCATTTGCAGGAGAAAATCCACTGGGCAACTTGGAAGTGCTGTACTGATTAGACTGTAGATAAGCCTTTCTTTTCTAAATCTGTGGCTTCTGCAAAGGTGTGATGGGGCCCTGAGCTGGGTGCTGATCTGTCTGGCAGATTTTCTGTCTCTGTTTTCAACAGTGTTTCACGAAGACTTGGGAAAACAACAATACTACTGAGGGCATTTCCATACCAACCAGGACCACCAGAGACAGTGAGAAAATTCAGTGACATGACCCTGAGGGACTCCTTCCCACAACTGACATTTCCTTCTGCTGCCTAAACAGAGTTATACCCATTTTGCTTTATTGCCTTCAGTTCTGGACATTCCTTCATTCCACCCTGCTTATCCAGGCATCCTTTCCCTGTCCATCCTCATTCCCTTTTTCTTGCCTTCTCGTCTACTTTCCATCTTCTCTCATTGAAACTTCCCTCCAACAGCTCCCTTGTTTTCTCAGGCTCCCCTGTGCCACCTCTCCATTCTCCTGGGAGCACCACGGCCCCCATTAGCTGCAGGCACAGCTGTGGGGACTCTGTTCATGCTGCAAACCCTCTCTGTTTTCTCAGGCTCTTTGGAAGTGGAGGGTTAGGTAGTGTGAGCTGATGGCAGGGTGAAGTAATAGGAGCAGAGATGAGGTGAAGTTCTTGTTCTGCCTTGAACACAGACTGCCAATCATGCCATAATAGATGGTGGTTCTAGGCAGGGAACAGCTTTTCAGCCCACCAAAATTAGACCATTAAATGGAATTTCCTCTATGGGCTAATCAGGATTTGAACCCATTTCTCTGGAGATAAAAGGAACAGCTCAATCTCCTGGTTTGAGAGGTCATCTGAAATACAAATCAACTTTCATGTATTCATTTGAAATGTTTTTATGTAAGGGATATTTTTTTTTTAATCTGCTTGTTAATGCCTTGTGCCTAAACTGGAGCTGTGAAGTGACTTTTTCTCACTAGAGGCTAAATAAAGTACTGTACTGTTTCTATAAATGTCCTAAGCTTTGCCAGAAGGCTGGCAATGAAAGAGGCTGGCAGGAGACAGGCACTGTCTCTGTTCTGTATCACGGAAGTAAGTCCAAGGACACCGGCCAGTGCCTCCCATCCGCGGGAATGTGACCAATTAACGCACGGGTGATGTCATTGGATGGCAAAAGCACTTCCCTCGCAGCTCTCCCTGCTCTGCCAGCTCCAACCTTCAGTGTATTTTCCTCAGTCTGGTCCATGTACTGTAATAACTAAGTCAACTGGAAAAAATATTGAAGAAAAGACTGAGGAAAAACAGAGTGTAGGGGCAGCTGGAGCCAGCAAAGAAGGCACACTGAGGGCTATAAAGACGCTTTGTGCAGCAGCTTCTCTCAACTTCAGGATATTTAGTTCCACGGGAGCTGGAGAAGATGGGTAATAAGCTGGCCTTTATTTTAAGGGATATCTCTTGTAGTCTCAGCTGCATAAAGATCAGTCTTTGGGCATGTGGAAACAGTGCTAACAGTATCTCTCTTTCAGTACCTCCTGCTGCTCACTCCATTGAATGGCCTTGGTCCAGCTAGAGAGGAAAAAAGCCTTCCATCCCAAAACAGTCATCAGTCCGAGGGAAAAGAGGTGATGAAAAGAGGCTGCAAGTGATGAAGTGAAGTAATTATTTATAGAGAGATACATGACCACAGCACTCAGGTGCCTGCTCAGGAACAAGGCCCAGTACTGCTAACCCTGAATGGGAGGGAGATGTGCCTGTGCCTTTCCCTGCTCCAAAACACCCAGAGCAGGCGATGGAAGCACAACTCTGGGCTTCATGCATGTGAACCCCCTCGTGCACAGGGTCAGGGAGCACCAGTATGGGTGTGGAGTGAGGCTGCTCCAAGATGAAGCCAAGAAGGTGAGGGCCAGTGAGGGACATGGCCAGGTCTGACATAGCTGCAGCATCACTTGGGCAAGGACCCAGGAGGAGGGCTGGAGCACAGACAGCTCCCAAGTGAAGGGATCAATCGCCAATGGGACTTCTCCCAGCTCCTCTCACATGCTCTTTTTCCAGCAGCCTGCTCCCAGGTTGCAGCCATGCCACATCTGAGCTGGCCTGGAGCACTGGCAGCCAAACCTTCAGACAAAGGAAAATGTTTTACAGACAGTCAGTGCACCCAGAGTCTGCATGTACTTGTGGAACTACTCACAGAATCAGCCTACAGAGGAGACCACTTCAAACAAACTATGAGCTGAGACATCCAAATAGCCATGTGCAATTTGGGATTATATGTATGTATTTGGAAATTGGTTTTGTGTTATAGTGAATCAATAGGTGCAGTGCTGATTAGGCAGATATATATAAATTCAAATTGGCTTCATGTGATTGTGAATCAATACATGGAGTGCTGATAGTGCACGGATACAAATTCCAAATGGTTCCGTGTCATTGTGAATCGATATACGTAGTGCTGACTACACCCATCCAAGTTCTTCAATTTTGTAGGTATGTAAGAACATATCTCCCAGTGGGCAGAGCCAAGCTTTGAGCATGGAAGGGAAGAAGCAGCAGCCCTACAGTCATTAAGCAGAATGTCCCAGGGACCAATGTGTGAAACTGATCAAAAAACAAGCTTAAAATTTTACTTGGAAAGAAATTCAAATTAAAATTGCCTTGAACGCATGGCAAGGGAAGGCGGCTTGCAGTGTTCTGTTGTGCTGGGCAAGCCAGCAAATGTTCACACTTCCTTTTAACCACAGTCACCTGCACACAGTTAGTGAACATTTTTCTACCCTCATCATTTTGCTCCCAAGCCTTTGCTTTTCTGTTCTACCTCCATTACAAAACTGGCTTCAAACCATCTCTCAAGTCCAATGTGACACAGATGAAGAACAAAGAGGTGCCAGATTGCTGGTGGGAGCTCTGGCTGACTGGGACATTGCTGGTAAGATGCTGTGCTAAGACCAAGGGAGAGCAAAGGAGCCCAGGTTTTTCAGATGGAAGTGGAAGGTTCCAGGGGACTTATCTCTGCCTTGTGAAACATTTTGCAGATCTTCCAACTGGTAAAATGTAAAGTGACATTAAGTGAAATAAGCTACTTTATAATTCAGCCATAAGTATCTTCAAGAGCCATATGACCAAATTCTAAATTGTTTAATAAAATAAAAGTTCTTCTTGTTCTAGAAGGGTTTTCTTTTTAATGGATACTTCAGATGTTCAGTTAAATGTATTGTGACCAATGTAATTATCATTTGCCTGTATTTCAAAATTGTCTAATCAAGCACTAGCGGGCTGAGTAGTTCATATGCACAAATACTGAGCTCTCTTCTTGTGGATTTCATCTTCCATTTCTGCTCACCAGAAATAGAAAAAATGTGGAGAAAAGGCCTAGACATAAGAGTAGAAGAGAAAAACTAGCAGAGAATAAACACAGGCTCGAAAGCTAAAAGTAAGGTTGGGCACAACTTCACTCCAGGAGGATATGAGAGCAAATTAAGTATAGGAAAAAAAAAGAAAACAAGCAAAACTACTTTTAGAATGGAAGTTTGCCCATGTAATGAAGAGGATTACATCATGTTTGTCTGCAGTAGTGAAGGGCTGAACTCAGTGACCTCAGATATCCCTTCCAGCTTCTCATGCACACAGATATCATTTCACTGAGCACAAAAGAAACACCTGACCCCTCTTCCTTCTCCCACTGAACCAAACAAAGCATCTGTTTATGGGCAGGAGGAGCAATTTAGGTATTGAGTGCTTTTTTAGAAAGGTAGGCAGAGTTTATCCTTGCTCTTTAACCTCTGGGTTTAGACAGAATTTAGATACCTTAGTTCCAGAAGTGCCAAAGACAGCACTGCCTAACCACCATCATTGCCTAATCCCTGAGGGGCCCAAATTTAAGGGTCAGTCTCAAATTTAAGCGTGTCTGCAACCTAGGTTTAGGCCAAAACCTACAAATAACTTGAAAGATCACTGGAAGGGCCCACTCAGAAGACACTGACAAACAGAAACACAGTGATGAGGTGAATTCTCTGCCCATCTTTTTCACAGTGGTTTGGACCCCCACTCAGGAAGCAGGAAAAGGGCACTGCAGGCTCTGCTCAGCTTAGTGCCACTGGCTGCTCTTTAAACAGAAGTGCACTCGGGTCAGTTTGGCACCCAATAGAGGAGGTTTCTCCAGGGCCAAGATCCCAAAGGACAGCAGTTTCTGTGGGCAGCCCTGAGGTGAGGGCTGGAGCTTCAGGGAGGAGAAAGGAGGCAAACACAGCATTTACCCCCCACACCTCCTTCCCCTAGGAAAGCAGACTGGCTTTTTGACTCATTCTCTGCATGTGAAGCTCAAATATCTAACCAAGGTGACCTGGCTTGTCCTGCTGGAGTCAAGACATATAATTTCAGCTGCTGCCATGACTAACAGGGGCCTAAATTAGGTGGTCATTTGTCCTGGGCTGAGTTCCTTGACCCAACTTCCCTGATATAAGGTGACTTGCAATTAGCAGCACTGTGACTAACTGATTAATAATAGTTTCAGGTTGTGCTGCACCGATTTTACAAGTATTTCCAAATGCCACTGAGCTTTACAGCACACTGCTTTTCCCTGCAGACAGAAGGAACAACCTCCACCAGCCCTGTGTACCAGGTAAGTCTGTCAGCAGTGCTAATTCACCATAAACATTGTTGTCCTCTCTGTGGACACGTCTCCGTCTCTCCTTCAGGAGGCAACAATCACACTGTGCTTCCCATTTCTCAGAGTAGCTGGAATTCAGCAGAATACAATATCCTTTCTGTGGTATTTCGTATTGTTACTTTTGTATTGCCATTTTGGGAAGAAATGGGTGTATGGGCTGTCTGTAGAAACTCTGCAAGAGCTGTTGTTCCTGCTGAGTTCCTGCGGGCAATGCAGAACAAGCAGGCTCCGGAGCCTCCCTCTCCCTCTTTTCCAGAGGCAGATCCAGCTCCTGCTGTGTGTGTGGCTGCACCCCAGCATCCCCCTGACTCCAAGCAGTGTGGCTGTGGATGCAAGGTGGATTCGGAGGTGCTCCTTTAGGCTTCCTCCTGTTTCTTTTTCCAGCCCGAATTTTAACTTTGTCAGCACAGACAGGTGCAGACAGATGTGAGCTCACCCTGCTCGTGTTCCAAGCCAACCAGACTGGTGCCAGCCCCTGGGTAGGAGCCACGGAGCTGGATGAACATGGCTCAGTGCCCGAGCTAATATGCCTGCTGAGAGTCTTGGGCAGGAGGAGCCTGTGTCTGTCTGCACAGAGCCCAACGAGCTGCCCTGGAAAGCTGAGGTCCAGCTGCCTCTCTTGAAAAGACAATTTTTTCTTAAATATGGGTACAGGCATGAAAGCAAAGGACTCTGATTATTTCAGGAAAGGTTCTGTTATCTTTGTTTGAACTGCCACGGGTCAATCCAGCAGAAACCTCAGGAAGAGCACAGTAAAAGCCAAGACACTGGGAGCTGGCTGCATCCTCCTTACCTCTGCTCTGGTCTTCCCAGTCCAGATTGCCTATGTTTACCTCCCTTTCCTGGAGGGAAATGGAGCATAACGTGCACTTTCTTAATGTAATTTTGGCCAGCAGCTATCGCTTGAAAGCTCTGTGGTGGTCTGACATTAAAAAATTATAAATCTGTTCAAAAAGGTAACACTTTTCTAGAACACAGTCACACATTATATCCTATTTTGATAGAAAGAGGACTGTACCAGCATCCTTCAGCCCATATGTAGGGATGTCAAAAAAGAGAATAATTTTCAAAAGAAGTTCCTGGCTGCTAATAAAAAGTTTACTATCTGAAGCTTTGTATATCAATATGGTGACTCAAGGCTGTTTCTGGTGCAATGTACAAACACACTCAGTGTTTCTTTGTGCAACAGCTACTTGGCTTACTGTGCTAAGACACAACTTCCAGTGCTTGTGGCCACGTGGAAAATGTCCAGCAAAAAACTCCAATGTCCGTGTGCCAGTTTTCTCTGAAAGATAAGGAGAATTAAGAAGGGAGGTAGTTCTTAATTTGGACTACCTTCAGATAAAAAGTTTCTGACTGAATTTGTGTTTGGTAATCAAAGGTCACCCTATTATAAAACTCCAATGAACCTCACACACAGAAAACATCTTTTTTTTTTCCCCTTTCTCTCTAACAATTGTAATCCAATGGCAGCATTTGTTGGAATGGGAATGACAGACGATTCTCATAAAACTGAACAGACTTCAAGAAGATGATGTCAGGAGCCTTTGAAAAGCAGAATGTTATCCTGAGATCTGGCCATGACTGATAGATATTCAAAATTTCAGTGAAGTTTCGTTAATTAGAGGAGCCCTTCTATTGTGATCTGTCTCCATACAAGCATGTAGAGAAGTTAATGTGAATAAAAAACAAGTGAAATCTTCAAATCCCTGAAAAAAAAAATCAACACTAGAAATTGCAGTTGCTAAATGTTTTCCTTCTGCATTTGAATGGGTCAGCATGGAAAAAGGAGCACCTGGAACAAAAATGGTCACTATATCACTGTGATCCTAGAGGTTGCAGCCATCATTCCGTTGCATATCCTTGGGGAAGTCCATACTGAAAAGACTGCACAGTGTTGAGATGCTTGAAAAATTATTTGGGTTGTGGCATGTAACAAACATCTATTCATTAAAGTCTTGCAATTGTGACCCAGCCCTTCATCTTGCACAAGATCTATAAAAAAGGCTGAGTGACTGTAAATGTGTCCCTTGGAGCAAATTATGGAAGACATTATAGGAAGACTGGTTTCTAGCCAGCTTTTCCAGCTTAATGAATTCCTTTCAAGGATGTGTGAAAGCTCCATTGAGACCAATGGTGAGTATCCTTGGACTCCTCTAGGAAGATTTTATAAGGGGTCCCAACTATTGTATTATTATTTTTCTTCTATTTTCAGAGAGCAGTTAGAAAATTATTTGAAATGGTAATGCTACAGTTCAAACACTTTTCACTGTGAGAACAGACCTAACTGATCCATGAAGAGTCAGCAAAAGGCTCTTGGTTATCGTGGGCATGATAACCATGAAAATCATTACAATTTGTGTGCTGCTCACTTTGGAAGAGAGAAAAAATGTTTTCCTGCATCTTCCACACT
Source organism: Calyptomena viridis (assembly GCA_013390005.1). NCBI lineage: Eukaryota > Metazoa > Chordata > Aves > Passeriformes > Eurylaimidae > Calyptomena > Calyptomena viridis. The sequence goes on from WEIV01000161.1 coordinate 189,734, forward strand.
AAAATCACATTCATTTAATTAATTTACAGATTTGCACTTTCATTGTCTTCCTACAGGTATCAGCTATACATGGATCTGGAGTGGGAATACTGAGAGTCAAGGAAGACTTTGCTCACATCAAATACCTGTAGGTACTTTATATTTACGATTCTTCTTGCAGCAAAAGGACCTTCATCTACACATTTACTGTGTTATCAGCTGACTTCACATATTTTCTGTTTCTCCATTAACAGAGTGAGAAAGATAATGATCTGCAGTGCTTCTCTCTCTGGAGACTGGTTTGCTCTTTCAGAAAATCCATCGCTTCAATCACTCCTGCACAAGACGTCGGGATGAGTGGGGGAGGTGAGGGACAGAAATTATGAGCTATGTGGGGAGAGCCTACAAAGGGCAATCAATGGGAAAAAGAGGGATGTTTCATCTGGGAAGGAAAAGGCAATGGGGGAAAAGATGGTAAAGAGGGAGAACAGACAGGAAAGGTGGGAGATGAATGAATGGAATTAAAAAAAGGGTATGAAGTTTTAAGTGAAAAGTTCATCGTGAGTTCTTTGCTTGTGACTCTCCATGCAGTTGTAGTAGAATATCCTGATAATTCAGCTCTTCACTTAGGTACTAGAGTAAGTCACAAGGCACACAGAGTTAACAAGTATTACATTCACCAGCACACGCCAGACCAACCACTCACACCCTGCTGGGCCTTGTCAGGTTGTGACTGCTGCTGCTACTTCTTTGTAAAGCGCTACACAAACAAAAACTCTAGTTAGTATCCAAGGACAGAAACATACAAAAATAGGTGTTGTCACACATGGCAGAAGTTACATACTAAAATACATGACATTACACAGACAGGTCACAGTCTGACTGTCAGCAGAGCTGCCACCTAGAGACCCTTCTGGCCTTGTATCAGTGAGGCCTAAAACATTTCGTATTTGCATGTGCATCAGGAGTATCTTCTTACTGTCTATACTAGTGGGCAACATGCAAGAACCAGTCCTTCAACCAGTTTGGAAAGCCAAGCCATAGATTCTAAGCACTTCCCTATTTTATTGTTTTTCAGACTACAGACAGAGGAAAATTAATTCCCCATGTAATTCCATTGAAATCTAGTATATTAACTGAGGGACTGCATTTATTTAAGCCTGTATTAAACTGTACAACTATTTATGAGATGAATTTAGGCCCAGAATGTGTTGGCTGATGGCCCTTTATTGGAAGATGAACTGGATTGTTTTACTGGGAAGACTCCCCAGCCATCGGGAGTGACAGTGGGGAGTGGAGAGAAGGAAAGAGAAGAAAAAGGCAGAACAGTGTTAAGACCACAATAATTAATGTTTAGTGAGGCAGAAAAGGAGACAGACTCACAGGACAGAAATTGTAGCATATTAATTTTTATGTTGTGGAGTTCCAAAGTCAAATCGATGGCTTGAGTGCAGCTTTATCTACACAGAGCTGTGCCACAAGGAATTTATACACTTTTCATTATTTAAAAAACAACAACCAGCATTAAATTGTCCTGCCAGAGCAACAGGAGTCCTACCACAGACTGCTGTGGAAGCAGGGATAATACAGGTGGGAAAATCTTTTAAACCTTACTCATTTTAGATTTTAAAAATACACCTGATGTTGTTATCACAGCACCAGAGGCCTGCATAGGTGAGAGGAAGAGGCAGTTCATTTCAATATAGGGATGATGATTTAGGTATATTTGAAAGTAATTGGAGATAATAGAGCTAGAAAGAAGCTGGAAAAGATTAAGAAGTTCCTCTTCACAGAAACTAACATAAGAAAGATGCAGACCCTTCCAATGTTTTGCATATCCAAGTTCTTAAGGCTGAAGAATACACCTCTTACAAGACAGATTTTTCACAGCACTTTAACTTAGTGATAAAAAAATATAAGTCTGTAGCCTTAAATAATGTAGTTTGTGATGCACAGAAATCTACTCAGCAGAGAGATCAAGAGTCAGTGATGGTTTCTTCAGCTTTCTACAGGGGAAGCAGTTTAGAAGCAAAGTGTCAGTCACATGGAAATCACCATATGGAAATTACTGCTGAATTCAAGGGCAAAATTAATAACAGGAACAGTGTAGGATCAATTGAGCTTCTCTAGTTTTTTGAAAATATCCAATTTTTGTCACACATTTATATCTCTAAAGCATAAAACCTTCCTTGATATTCTGATTACTCGTGTAAAGCTGAGTCTCTGAGACTTCTACCTTTGCAGTTAGATTTTGTCACAGTCATTTGTAATTTTGTCACCTCCAGAGTGGATTACACAATAATTTAGGGCAATCACAAAGGGGCATTTGGAACCACCAGTCTGTGACTGCAGAGGAGTTTTGGCCAATATGCCCACACAACACTCAGGTTCCACTCACTGCTTTGGATACTCCTTCAGTTCTAGGTATTACTCATATTTTTAGTGATATACTGTTAAGTCTTTGATAATTTGGAACTCCATTTAAGTATTGTGCCTCCTTCAAATTTGAGTTGCTACTATTGGGAGCTTGGTCTTTCTTCCAAAAACAGGGGATGAGCTTTTTTGATCTGTACATCAAAACTTGCATTTGGCACATTTTGGACTCCTAAGTCAAACAATCCCTTTTCAATGTTATTGTATTCCCACATCTGCATTTGTTTGGTTATTTGTCCCTTTTGTTGCTGGATTGGCAGGGATGGGGCACTCCTGGTTTCTTCATGGCAGATCACCTTCCAAGACTGGAAGTCAGAACATTCCTGGTTTTACAGGTTTTTAAGCACAGACATGCCAGTCTGTGGGGACTAAGGAGTGCTGCCAAACCTTTCCTCTGTGTCAGCATAACAAGCACTATGAGCACTCCAACATCAAGAAAATGGTTACACATCAGGCTGGGGCTGAACCCTGAGATGCTGCACAACCAAGTAAATAGGAAAATGTGCACGTCTGAAAAGAGAATTATCACTGTGGTGTAATGACTGCCATGCCTCCCTGGAAAATGCAACGTGGTGGGGTACTTTGTTCAAGCTCTTTTTTTCTCACGTCGCTACTGCCAGCTCCAAATGTTCAAGAACTACAGTTTGACCCTCAAAATCATAAGCCTGTCTGTAAAATGATAAATGTGGAGCTCTTTTACTGCGCTTTCTGTTTTTTGAGCTGTTAGGGTGCATCTGGGTCACACTTGCAAGCTTTATACTCTAACCATTAGAACTAGAAACTTACTTTAAATTAAAGAAAGAGGAAAGCTGAGTTTCTAACCTCATTACACAACTGTAGTAGCTGGAGTGTAAGTGAAACATCAAACATCACAAGACTTGTGATAAAATCATGAGTGCTGACAACATCAATTTAGAGTAGGAGATGGGATAGCAGGGGAAACTCAGGGCAAATGGATTTACTTTTTATCTTAGTGTTTTTACAGGCTGTCTACTTTTATCTTTAATCGGAAGTTTTCAGTGGCAGTTCTTTCTTCCTGTATCTGTGCATGACATTAAAAGGTCACTTCTGCATTAATACCTGATGCCATTTGCTAACTGCATCTTTCCATCAGAGATTACATGAAAAGGTAGGTGCACTGATGGTACACCTGGTGCTCATATCACAGCAAAGAGGTTTTATGGAAGTACAGGTCATGAGTGCATGGCAGAAAAGGCATTGAGAGGGATTCCAGTCCCCTGTTGTGTGTGTGTGTGTGTGGAGGATACAGGATGTTTCTCATGGCTGTGATATTTATTGCCTGAGCAGACAATATTGTATTGAGAATTTACCAGTAAAGCTCCACATGCTTTGTGAAATGGGTTGTTTTAAGGCATTGCTTGCTGGATCTTTTATGCCTGAAAATTATCTCAATGAAAAATAACATGGAAACTTACAAAGCTAGGTATAGTTAAACCTTCCATTATAATAAAATGGCTGTAATTAAGCCAAGTAATTAACGGATCGCTATGATTATGGATCAACAGACTGGCCAGATCAAGAATTCAGGTCAGTCTTAAGTGATGACAGAGTGGCAGCATTAACAAAGTGGTCAGTTGTCCCTCCACTACTAGAGATATTTCCAAACTCCAGTCAGGGGGAACTGTGTAGTCACCAGTGCTTCCAACCACATGCAAAGCTTGGGCTGTTGGTGGCAGGTTTCCTGGTCACCCACCTGCTGCCACTGGTTTGATCTGTCACTGATCTGCAAAACGCCAGGGCAGCACAGTGGCTGGTTAGGAGGCAGCCCCAGCACAATGAATATTCCTGCTCCATCGTCATAATCCTGGGATTTAAAGTCGGAGTTAAGCCTGGTCCAAACGGCCGGTTCACTTCAGCTGCTCTGCACAGCACCAGGGGTACAAGCAGAGAGCACAAGTGAATTCCACGGTGACAAGCCAGAGGTTTTAATGTGATGTAATGCTGATATTATGTATCTTCCACTCATTAAACCGGCTCCAGTCCCGTCTGGGCAGGATTGAGTTCTTCAGTTCATGGATGATTATGTTGCTAATTGGAAGGAGAGACACAACCCCTGTGTGAACTGAGAGGAGCTGCCGAGGGTCTGTAACGTGGCCCTTGTTACAGCACAAGGGATTCATCCAGCACTGTCCTGGCAGGAGCAGACCTGAGCCTGGGATCCGTGCTCGAGGGCAGCAGGACTGTCTGGGCCCTCTACCAGACATGTTCTGTCCCCCTTTTCAGCCCCAATATCAGCACTGCTCACACAAAGCTGTAACTCTGCACTCTGGACTAATATCAGCACTAGGAAAAGTGATGAAGGCAGAAGTCAGTGCACAGTGATATCTCCCCTAAATCTTCCTCCTCCTCTCCCCATACCAGAAGTGTATATTGAATAACAAATTTTCTGTGAAGAAATTATGTTAAGCCAGAACTACGTAAAGAAATCAGAATATTACAATTATACCCCCCCCAAAACATTACAAACTCAGGAAATTCAAGACAAGTTCTACACAATCTTTCGGGACTGAAATGCATAATTCAGAAATCCAGGTAACCTCAAGTTTGTTCTGACACGATACATAACCATGTGTAACTCAGAAGCATGAGAGAATTTCACAGTTCATAGTCTGAATTCAAAAGAAAAACTATTTTTAGAAGAGAAATTCGTTTTATAAAACATATTTGAGTCCATTTTTATTCCACATATTGCTACAGGAACAGGGTTTGACCTCTTAGTTCTCATGTAGGTGATGTGACATCTGATTTGATAGATTCCATCTTTCTACAAAACTCAACTACAGAGGTCAAAGAAGGAAATGCTTTGTCATCTCTGCCTGCTTTCATGGGGGAGCATTGAGGTTAGCCTTCTGGATGTAAAATCTTACCACAGAGACAGAAAACAAGATTGGCTAACCACAATGACTTGACTCAAAGAATTAGCAGCACTGACATAATGGAGGCATTCCTGAAAATCTAAACTTAGAGTTCTGCCTACTTTTTTGAATAAATAGCAATCCAAAAATCTAGGGCAATAAAACTCCATAAGCATCTCAGAATTTTGTTTCAGCCAACATCAATCTTCCTTCCTTTCAGACAAGCGAAATTATACCGGTAAATCAGTGGTGTTAAATCAGTCAAATCATGCAAAAGCTGAGGGAACAGACCAAATTTGTGCTGTGTATACTGAGAAAAAGGAAAACTGCTCAAAAAGTTAAATCTTCAATAAACATGAACCCTTAGTGGGGGTACACAGTCTAAAACTTCTGAGAGGCCTCTGATTAAATGTAGAGGGAAGTGAGAAATGGATTTAGGTTTCCCTGTGCTTCAGAGGCTGCAGCTTATGGAGCCAGAGCTGTAAAGGAGCTAAGTCAGACACAGCAGGAGGACAGGAACAGAGCCAGGGTGTGCCAGGGTAACCACCCAGGAGCATTCCCAGTTTGATGGATTCTGTAGCTGACACTGCTGGAACGGCGCTGCTGGATCCAGCTTGTTCAAAGCATCTGCATAAAGTAGGCCATGGCAGCACAGGCTCTGCTGGGACTCACACTCACTGCCCTCCTGGGTGTCACTGCAGTGGCTGAGGATGTGACATCCCTGCCTTTCTAGAGCAGGACCCCTTCCTGCAGAGCTGGCGGGTGCAGATGTGTGCTGGTTGCCAAATCACGGATGCAGAAATTAAACTTCCCTGTTAGTTTAAGCTGATTTATGTTAAAGATACCAGACTGGGAGGTGCTGAGCTTCAGGAGCAGTGTGTCTTTGGTTCTGCTCATTATACTACAGTGAAAACTGGGTAATGGAAGCTCCAGCAGCTGAGGAACTGGTACCCATGGAAATGCTGACAACACTGCAGGGTCCAGCATCAAACTCTGTGAGACTCCAGAGTTTAGGCACTCCTTTCATCAAGGCCAAGGACCTGTCTTACATTACCCACATCTCTCCCACACAGCCCTCTATATTTTCAGCTCCCAAACCACACAGGACACAAGTTTTGAATGCTCTAATACAACTTTGCTCAAGCTTGCCAGCTCTGTAGGAACAGAATGTCTCATTGCTGTGTAGGTACCTTTAATCAAAGCAAATATTAGAGAAACTATAATAAAAGAACACCCATGCACACACAGACAGAGAACCCAGTAAGAAAATAATGATTTTCTCCTCCTGTACTGCTGATCAGCTCCAGGAGGCCTGTTGCTGTTTCATCCAGTGAGTGAGCTGTGAACTGCCTGTGGCTGAGATCCACCATCCCCATACAATGATTTTGATTGAGGTTTTCTCAAGGAGCACCCGCAGATGTAAGACTGAGCTTCCCTTAATGCAGAGCTCAAAACAGATCTCCCTCTGCTCTACTCCCATTGAATAAGGGGCAGCTGAACTTGTCTGCAGAAAGCAGCTGAAATAGAAGGTAGAAAGGGGATAAGAAGGACTTGAGATTACTCATCCTTTCACTTGGGATTCCTTTGATTTCCTCTCACAATATGATACAGTAGAGGTGGAGCAGGTCTAGCAGATCAGTGAATGTATCTTACTTGAAGAACAGGATTAATATCTTCCCACAGCCATCCACAATGAGGAATTCTTCAGTTGCCAAAATAATTCTGTGCTGAATAGTGAAATCCACAGGTGGGAAGCAACTCTCAGTGAATTTGCTTTCTGGGGTGCTTAATAACTGCACATACTTAGCATCAGCATCATTCTCTCAAACAAACTGGAGCATTTTTTCTGTGGTGCCCTCCTGCCTGTTGGCCAAAGGGATCAGAATCCTGAGTTGTGTCCCTAAAGGCTGGATCCACACTACCAACTGGTGAGTTGATCCTTGCCAAGTCATTTTTAGAGGAATTATAAAAATCCCTCTTGCAGAAGGGAATTATATGTGGTACTAAGGCAAATCAGGCATTCCATTTATAAATATAATTACTTCTGCTATTGCATCAAGAAAAAGAATGTAGTAGTGAGGGATACAACAGAGAAAATTATTTATGTGTTGACATTTAAAATATGAATAGAAAACAGATCTGGCTGAAACTAAGTAGGAAATGAAAAACCATGAGAAAATATGTAACTAAGATTACCAACTGGGGGGATCACTCATGACCACTTTAGTGCATTCTTTCCAATGGAATTACAGTACCTGATTTTGCTTTATGTTTGGATTGTAATTATGTGTGCACTTAAATAACAACAAATGCACAAGCTTACTTTGCATTTATTGGTACATTGTCTTCTTTTGACTGATGCCCTTGAACACTTTGCACTCTGCAGTCCAAGGGAGGGAACAGGAGATGGCTTGCACACAGTCCCTCTGCTTCAGTGAGCTGTAGCACAGGTTGGGAAAGAAAGGAGTGAGTGTGCCATTCACACTCACAAACACAAAATGGATGCAGTATTATCACCTAAGGAATGATTCTGACCCCATCTCTTTTATTCATACACATGGCTCCTTTTACTCAGGCTGCTTGGCTGGGTATGTTCATAACTGCACATCTTCTGCTTTAGATTTGGGATGAATATTTTTATCCAGCATCTTCATTCTTAATATTAGTGATTTATCACATATGGTGCACTATATTTTCACAAAACTCTAAGATACCATGGTAATTAACACCATATGAGAACCTAAATAGACAGGAACAGGATAACAGAAATGTTCTCCCAGAGGATATAGGGCTTTTGCTGCATGATTTTACTCTGTACATAATTGTAGAAGTTCCACAATAGAAAACTCTACTGTACTTGACAATGTTGTAGAGAGAACAAGAAACCTCATGTTTAATTTCTCTATAGCCTTTAATTAGGATTTTCAGATCAATTTAGAGAGATTGATTATTCTGGCTCCTTTGATCATACAGATTTATTACTTTGATTTAAGAAGGCAGGAGAAAAAAAGTGTAAGAACCACAAGTATACCCTTGTGTATATATGTGTATATAGCTCTCCCCATACTTCTGGTAGGAAAAGACCTCAGCATCACATAGACTTGCAAATTCCTCCTGTCAATATCATAGTCCCCACACAAAATCTACACACAATCAATTTGGTAATGAGAAACTAATCACATTTTACTTACCCACCCAAACACTGTGAAAGCCTGGAGACACTGCCAGGCTGCTTCAAATGAACACAGCACTGCTGGGCACAGCACAGCCCTGTCTTTCAAACCCCTCTGTCCTCACCCACCCGGATTAGGAATGCCACTGGGAGAGCCTTCCCCCTGCATTCCTGGATCCAAAGCAAGGGTTCTTCTGAAGTGTGGCAGCCAGCAAAAAAACGGGTTGTCTCTGGGCTATATGGTATATATATATATATACACACAATGGTATACATATATATATATTTACACTATATATGGTATATAACCCTTGGGGCTGCTGGAAAAAGTCAGGGTGAAACCCCTGTGATACAGAGGTGCTGAACCTGAACTTTTGGCTGCAGGCTGGGCATCCCTAGGTGCTGCTTGATCCTCCAGGCTCAGGGCTACAGGGAGTGCCAGGAGGGCTGCAAGGAATATGGGCACATGGGCACAAACAGCTCCACACACATCTTCCCCCCGAGCAGCACAGCACTATTTAAATTAAAAAATGCATTGGGGAGAAGGTTGTTTCTGCAAAACTGGTCACTAGCAGCCAGGCCCCCAGGGATGCTCTCCTTGCCTAAGGATGAAGTGGGATTATAATGGTAATGTTTGCTGCACTGTAATTAAGGTGGTGTCAGGACTTTCATTAAAAAGTGTGTTTTTGTTGAGGGGCTATGGCTTGGAGAAAATTTTTGCTTGAGGCCGAAATGTAACGTGGTTCTTAGCCAGAAAACACATGCACAACCTTTGTTATATTTGTAATTTAGAATCTCAGTATAGGCTTGGCTGTGAAGGCTCTACTATTGTTTCCATATGGGTATGTAGCTAATCGGTTTAAAAAATTAGTTATTAAAGAAGTGAAGGACCGAATTCTGTCTGGAACTCAGGTATGTGACATGTCCCCATTAATTGTCTACAATTAACTTCAAAAACCAAAGGCCAAATGCTGCCCTTCTTGCTTAGACATGTAATGTTACTGAAGTAAACAGCTGTAAACAGGATCAGGCACCTGTGTCCAGGTGTTTTACCTCCAACTCAAGGTACCTGCCTCTCCCACATTGTAACAACTCCACTGACAGTGAGGCCATCCTGTCTGGGACAGGGATTATCTCCTTGCAAAACTGGCAATATATGACAAATTTATTTCAACTTACAGCACTTAAATTCCTATTATCATAGCACCCAAGATCTCAGATAATGAACCAGGACCCCTGTGCACGAGGTGCTGTGCAAAACACAGAATAAAAACATAGTCCTACTAAAAAAAACCTGTGGGATTGCACACAAACAAATCCTTTCCCCTGTTTCATGGCCAGGTTTGTATTATTTCCATTAAGCAATCTGAGTGTAATGCACCACTCCTGCAAACAGCAAACACTGCTCAGACATTTATTTAACTTTCTGCATGATAAAGTCCCAACTTCACAGCAATCTATTGTCTTTCCCCAGAGGTGCACACAAAGGGGCCAGCCACTGCCCTGGGTGCTTGCTACTGGCTCTGTTTTTTTTCCATCTATCTGCAATGCAGCCAGTATTTAGCATGTAGTTATTTCAGGTACTAATTTGATTTTTACTCTAACTATCAGCATTCTGCCTTTTCGGATTAAAAAAACCATGCAACTAATACTATGTCATAAGAGATTATTTCTCTGCTGCCCACCACCACATAGATATCAAAACTAAAACTCAGAATATTAAAGTTTATAAAATTACAGTTTCATAAACGTGTAAACCAGACAGGAATTCACAAAGAATAGAACTGTAGTTCCTAAGTAACTCTGGATACTTTATGTGACTTTAGAGGGATGCTAAAATAATACAACATAACATAGCACAGTTCATGGTTTCTTCTAAGAACAAATTACATACATTGCTAGTTTAGGAAGAATTTAAGCATCTCTGCATACGTTTAAACACAGAACAAACCTTATTCAGCAGGTAGTTGTCTCCAGTAGAACTTATTTATGCATCTAGTTATGTATCTGCCTAATTTAGCAGCTCTGGAATCATGGCCTTGGTTTGGAATAACTTAATGAATTTCAATAGAATGCATCAGCGACCACTTGTCAAAATAGGATGATTCAAATGTAAATAAGTGATGCTCCTACTAAGTGCAAACATGTGCAAAATTAACATTCCTAATACACAAAGCTTCTCCAAATTGGAAGGTACTAATAATAATACTACAAGAGGCAGGCAAGCGTAATTCCTCATGTGCACAAACTCACTTTGAGTACTATTTTTTTTTTTTAGTTCACCTAAATCAATTAAAAAAGTTAGACTTAATCTTAGCCAAAAAACCTCCCAAAAATCCAGAAGATGCCAGAATAAGTGAGTCTGCATGGGGGTTATATTATAACCACTAGTTTTAAATTCCAACTTTGGCGTGCACAAAAAGAACATTTTCTTAGGGAGATAAAAGCCTCCACGTGTAATAACTCGATATATAGACAAGCCCTGGGGGCTTGCATCTTGAGCACTTAACATTTTTGGCCTCATCTTACTGGATAAAAAAGGTGTGTTTCTCAGTCATATTAGCCCAGTCAGAGAGGCTTAATATGATGAAAAGACTTTGGTGGGATGGAGGTGTAAAGGTGTGAGGTGGCACATCCAGCCCAGCACAGGCAATGCTGCCTTTGCACACACTGAGCTGAGCAGGTGGGATCCGTGGGCTCCTGGAGATGATGAACTGAGTCCTGAAAACTGGAATTCTCTAGCTGTCTAGGAATGCTGCTCAGGATGAGAAGTGAGGCTTATTCCCCACCGTCTGCAGCAAAAAGCATCTCACCAAACTGCTGGGGAAGTCACCATTGCTCTGGGGGGGGTGTGTCATACCCACTACCCAGGCTGTGCTGTTGCCTAAAGTAAGGCAGATCTTTGACATGACAAGTAAGAAAAACTGATGAAAAGAAGAAACAAACATTTCAAGTTTAAAACTAGACTTTTACAATGCATTCATTAGCATATGACAATTAACATATGCTAACATTTTTTGTAGTCCAGCCAAGTTTAGTCCAAATTAACTAGGAGTCACGTATTTGTATGATGTAATCCTGATTTTGTCACTTGATTTAGGCTTTGTCTAGAACTCTTTTACATTATCTTGGGCTTGTTTCTTTTTATTTTTAAACTCTGTAAAACTGTAATTTGGCTATTTCTGACCTACTTGGGTGAATACAAATGCAGGTGTGAAAAAAAGACCATGGGCAGCTGCTGTGGTTACTGCACTTAACTGCCACTTCACCTTTATCCTGGAGTTGGGTACAAGCATGTTCATAGCCATGTGGGATATGCACTGGCACCAAACTCTCCCCAGACTTCAGAGCAGCACACTGAGGTAAGCAGATGTTCAACACAGTCAATTATCAGGATAGCACAGGTTAAGGCAATGTGGTTCAATATACTGAACATCTGAAATGTTAGCATGTTGCTGAGTAAGCTTAAATGAAGCTCTTGTGACAACTTGGACTTTTCTGCAATGGGAACACACATATGAAGAGAACAAAAATTAAACTTTTTATTTGTTTTATGCAGAGTGCTGAACGATCATAAAACTGGCAGAGCTCCGAACTAATGTCATAAGAGAGAAAGTATCTGGATCCCACTCCTGATAAAATCCAGAATACTTCTCTCATCATTCCTGTTAAATACACTGCTTTACTTATATATAGGCACAATGGTATTTACATACTAGTTGTCATTTTCCTTTAATTATTTCTACAACAGGATCATTTTCCTCAACCAGCTGATTTAAGACAACATCCCATCTTCAACTTGTTCTGTTATGAAAATATCACTCTTTGTCATTAAGCACACTGGGACAATTTAAAATGTTTTGAAGTTAGAACCATTAGCATGCCTTGTTTAATCAGTACTGCAAGGGTTTCACTTACATTTCAGAAACAATTCCAAAGCCACAACACGTTTGCTTTAAGGAAGGCTAGAATGCAAAATTCTAGTTGAAAGTCTCAAAGCTGCCTGCCCTTGAAAGTTCAGGGAAAAAAAAAAAAAAGTGTCAGCTCACCTGAGTAGTTTACAACAGACTGGAGGATCTTTTAACATTCAGTAAAGCAGAGAACCTGTTCATTCAACATTACATATTTGCTGTAAAAATGTGTGTTTTCCAGACAGTGAAAATTTATAATAGGTGGTTAGTGTGGCCAAGGTATAAACATAAAAATTTTCCTGACAGAACTGTTCAAATATCCTGAATCAACAAAGCACTCCCACACTGGATTTATGTTTGGTGACACGTCTCCTAGTTCATCCCTCTGCCTTCTCAGAGTGATAGATAATGCTTGCAAAGGCAGTTTCCTACAATTCCAGCTCCGCTTCAGGTTCCTGCTCAGAGTCTCTCCCAGTCCTACAGGGTTCTTCACACCTTTGATTGCCACAGCAGTGGCTGCAGCAGTTCACAGCACAGACCTGCCCAGCTGTGTTTGGACACGTATCGAGATAAGGAACAGCAGTAAAACTCATAGGCACAAGTCCCTGAACTCACTCTTGTGCTAGACCATGTTACACCAAAGCCAACCGAGTTTATATTGTGTTAGCTACATATACAAATAGCTAATATATTAAAAAAAAGGAGAAAAAAAATAAAATCGCAAAACTGTTTTTGTAGAAGAGATAAAGCCCAAAGCTCAACCCCTTACAGGTGGTCTAAAAGTATTTAAAAATGCCCCCATGGGAGGACCAGGTGAACCATGCACAGACAAGCAAATGCAGTGATTTCACTGGACATATTTCTGCCGTAGGATGTGAGAGTTATTCCCCACACACCAAGCAGTTGATCTGGGCCCAGGGTGTGCTCACGTGTCATAGCTCCAATCAATTTGCACACACACAGTGGCTCTGACACATCCTAGACTCACCCGAGACATCACGCATGTGCCGTGGATCTGCACGAGCACAGTGTTCCAGGAGATGGCCATTTTTTTTAGTAGACCAGATGGCAACCTGGCAACTCTAGTAAATGCCACACCAGTGATCCCACTGTGCAGAGGCTGTGGCCTTTTCCTTCCTTCTCTCTCCCCTTCCCTGCCTTTTTTCTCTCTACTCCACCCAAGTCTGGGCCTGTATAGTATTAAATGTTTTTGGTTAAATTATGTTAACTTGCCTGAATTAACAAAATTCAAAGGCACTTTCTTCCAGCAGACAATGTGTAAACATTAAGATCCAATATCTGAAGCTGTATTAGCAGTACACCCATGCTGTCATTTCCAGACTTCATAACACAAACATTTAGCTCAGGAGATATATTTTAATTTGGCATAAATGAGTACATTTTCAGTGATAGGGCCAAGAAAATGACACCAACAATCCATGCTGCCCTTGCATGGCTGAGCAAAAGGGATGGCTATATATAATTTTATATGTATGTATGTGTATAGAACATAACACATTTGTCTCCATCTAACATATTTCATACCTTATATGAAAATGTCACAAAAGCCTAATTTAATTACTCACAAACCTAGAAAATGAATCAACTAAGACTGTGGTATGAAGCGGCTCTGAGGAAAACAGGCCAGCAAAAGTCATATTTACCACAGCATACTCTTTTAATGTAGTATTCTGAAACCGACAAGTGAAAAACCGGGGAAGGAAGAGCACTGTAAAGGTCTGGAGTGTTTTGGGTTTATTTTTACATCGAAAAAATAGCGACTAGCATCAGCTCCTCCTTAGCTCCCTTCCTCGTTGTACCTGTGTGCAACTCCAGGCCATTTTATCAACTCGGTTTCAAACAGAAACCCAAATGCCACGGGGGAAACGCTCAGTGCGGGATGTGTTTACTCGGAGCCTTGGGGCTATCGCTCCCCACCACGTCTGCAAGCCCGGCGAACTTCTCGAACCCGCCCGCCCCAAACACGAGTCATCGCGTTCCTTTTCTGTCCATGCGACCCGTTCCATGATTCAGCATCTGCGCTCCCTCCGCACCCGCCGCTCCAGCCCCGGGAGGGAAGGAGGGAAAGAGGAAGGGAGGGAGAGAGGGCAGGGCTGGGGCCCCGCGGAGGGGAGGGCGGCTCCGGGGGTGCCCTTAGGGCGGTGCCCGGCGCGGGGGCTCCGGGCCAGCG